>JAVIAB010000106.1:22261960-22544460 GCA_032433765.1 Megaustenia siamemsis
GTCCAGCACAGTTGTATTCAGCAAGGAATTATTGGGCAGTTGTATTCAGCAAGGAATTATTGGACAGTTTTATTCAGCAAGGAATTATTGGACAGTTGTATTTAGCAAGGAGTTATTGGGCAGTTATATTCAGCAAGGAATTATTGGGCAGTTGTATTCAGCAAGGAATTATTGGGCAGTTGTATTCAGCAAGGAATATTGGCAGTTGTGTATTCAGCAGGAATTATTGGACAGTTTTATTCAGCAAGGAATTATTGGACAGTTGTATTCAGCAAGGAATTATTGGACAGTTGTATTCAGCAAGGAATTATTGGACAGTTGTATTCAGCAAGGAATTATTGGACAGTTGTATTCAGCAAGGAGTTATTGGACAGTTGTATTCAGCAAGGAATTATTGGGCAGTTTTTATTCAGCAAGGAATTTGATTGGACAGTTGTATTCAGCAAGGAATTATTGGCAGTCGTATTAGCAAGGAGTTATTGGGCAGTTTGTATTCAGCAAGGAATTATTGGACAGTCGTATTCAGCAAGAGTTATTGGGCAGTTGTATTCAGCAAGGAATTATTGGGCAGTTGTATTCAGCAAGGAGTTATTGGGCAGTTGTATTCAGCAAGGAGTTATTGGGGCAGTTGTATTCAGCAAGGATTATTGGGCAGTTTGTATTCAGCAAGGAGTTATTGGGCACTTGTATTCAGCAAGGAATTATTGGACAGTTTATTTAGCAAGGATTTATTGGGCAGTTATATAAGCAAGGAATTATTGGCAGGATGTATTTCAGCAAGGAGTATATGGCGCAGTTGTATTCAGCAAGGAATTTTGGACAGTTGTATTTAGCAAGGAATTATTGGACAGTTGTATTCAGCAAGGAATTATTGAACAGTTGTATTCAGCAAGGAATTATTGGACAGTTTGTATTCAGCAAGGAATTATTGACAGTTGTTTGTATTCAGCAAGGAATTATTGGACAGTTGTATTCAGCAAGGAATTATTGGAAGTTGTATTCATCAAGGATATATTGGACAGTTGTATTCAGCAAGGAATTATGGACAGTTGTGTTCAGCAAGGAATTATTGGACAGTTGTATTCAGCAAGGAATTATTGGCTAAGTTGTAGCCTTCTCTCTCAGATTCCTACTCTCCTTACCAAATTGGTTTAATATGTTCCCATAAATCTCGCTGCCTGACGCAAGCAGTCAGGTAACCACATTTAGCTCCGGTGCTGTTTAGTGTTTCCACACCCTGTAGTATCTCATCATGAGTTCTTAAATATTATGTAGAGCCAGCCTTAACGTATGGATGTGAATCATGGACAGTAGGACAACAGACAAGAAAATCATGGAGTCTGTAGAAATGGGGTTTTTACAGAAGATGCTGAGAATACCATGAACACCATGGACAGCTAAAGAAGAGTAATGAAAATTTCTGAAAAAGTTCAAAGCAAAAAGGGAGCTAATTTCCAATATTAGGAGAAACAATCATCATTTCTTGGCCATGTAATGAAGAAGAGAAACAACTAATAATGCCTAAAAGAGATACATCTAGATGACATGGACAAACGACTAATATATAATCTATACGGGGATCAACAGCAATAATAACATATAACAGAGAACTCTACACCCATTGATATAAAAAGAGTATAAGACAGGGATGCATCCTATCACCAAGCTTGTTCAATCTATACACTGAGCAAATCTTTAAAAGCATAAGATGCCAGGCCTTACAAATATAATCGAAGGATAATCAATAACCTAAGATATGCTGATGATAATGTACTACTAGCAGAAAATCCTAAATACCTACAACAATTACTTAATGAAATAAATATGACAAGCAAAAAATATGGACTAGATATGAATATCAAAAAGACTAAACTATGATCATAAACAAAGGAAATACTCAAACCCACAAATGGATATCAAAATTGAAGGAATAGACCTGGAGACAGTTCAGTGAACTATAGCTCGTTTCAAATCACGTGCCGAACTTCAAACGCTATTACTCAGTAACCGTTTTGTTAAAACTGTTGAAATTTTCCAAATGTTATAGAATGCAAAAGACCCTTTAAATGTATATTTAACAATATCTTGCAGCTGCAGTTTTCTAAAGCGGCGAATTTCTTTGATGTTTGTCAAATTGTAAATTGTGAACCCCTAAATAATAGAAATTACAGTAGTTGCTGGTCTATGATTATTTTCACTAGGTAAAGGCGTGCCGTAATGGGGAAATAACCTAATAAGACAAAACACCAGGAGAATTATTGTCTTCTCAGTTCGAGGACGGATGATAATATCAAGGTATACCTGTATGTCCAATTTTTATAGTTGTGTGGTCCTGATAAGGACCGTTTGTTGAACTAATTTAAGGTAATATAGGGGCCAACATTGTGGGGGCTATATACTTTGATTCTGAATCAGAACGAGTCTTAAAGATTAATAACTGTTTGGGGTTGAACATTCCACAAACCATCATTTTTCCAATATTCCTCTTCCTGTTTTAAGACGTGGTCTTCACATTTAGCCCAATAATCTTTGTCTATATTTAATAAAGCGAGATTAGCAAGAGTCTTTACATCGCATATTTTGAATGTTGTATTTTCATCTGCCACTTGTCCTTTTAATTTTGCCCAGATTAGTTTCTATTGGATTTAAATGAGCATGGTAAGGTGGCAGCCTCAAACTATATGACCGTGCTCTTGGATAATCTTATCTATTTGAAAAAATCTTTGTCCTTTGTTTTTGCTTTACTAGAGATAGTAATTCAGGTTTTATGTACATGTTATTAAAATTGTATGTGCTCCTTTGTGAGCCATATCTTAATAGCATCTTTTGTACTGGATGACGTCGGGACTTTATCTTCAAGTGCAACAATGTTGTGGTACGCTGCATTGTCCATTATTAGGCAAGATGGTCGATCTAGTGATGGGAGAACAGAATTTTCAATCCAATGTCTAATATATGTGACCATTCATCTCAGAGTGATAATCCCGATTGTCTACGGATTTTGAAAGAAAAATGAGCTCTGCATTCTGTATTAGTCCATGTTGTCGACTACCTGCATGAGCAATTATCAAGCGCTGTCCTTTGCTGCTAGGTATTAATCTCTTATCTTTTCCATCTGATGACTGTCATTCCCTTTGGTTAGTGTGGTGAGCATTGATCCATGTTTCATCCAAGTACACAATATCATAACCTTGCTTGCGCACCTCTTTTACTTCACGTAAGTACTTGCTTCTCATGACTACTATATGTGGCTTCTCACAGATGATGTTTCGTCCATTGGAATACTTTCTGAATGTAAGCCTGCAGCTCTCGCATTCCTCCATAATGTAGACTTTGATATTCAGTACTGTTGTTCCTTTTCAGCGAAATTTTAATTTTCTTATTGTAACAGTTTCATTCATACCCAACATTTTGCGAATTTCACTCTCTAATAAGTTCACTGTCGAAATTATCCAACATGTTTGCTCTCCTTGTGATTTTGTATATTTTGAACATTGACGCTCACGTGCTTGAATCAGCAATTAAATGACCGTTTAGATAAATCCAAATGTGTCTTGTCCTATTCTCAGGGTTTTCTAAAGAATGCAATAATCTTCCTCGTTTAGCCCTCTTTGCAAAAATAGTCATACATTTTTATTGCGATGTTTTTGTAAACTGCAGAATTAACTGTAAAATTTCATTTTAAGACTCATGATAAATGTTATTGTTCCACGTCCACCTATGAATGAACGGAAATGGAACACACATTTCTCGTGTTTTTTTACAAGTGTCTAATTGTGTCAAAAAACCACGGTAAAAGCGTGCAAACACGTAAATTTTTACCGTGTATGGATTTTTACTCGCTATTTTTAACTTAAAATACTGTAAACATTAAGTTTTGACTACATAATGGGTCGTTATAAATTTATATAAATCAAATAAGCAACAATAATAACCAAATGTTTTTTTTATGAAATTAATTCCCTGTTGGGTTCTAATCATTATAACTTTACATACAAATTTTGAACAACTTACAACAAGCGGTTAAAAAGCTATCGATTTTAAAAGTTGGCACGAGTTATGAAACAAGCTTACAACTAACCTTGGACATACTATACCAGTGATGAGAAAATGTACAACTGAAATAAAACAAAGAATAGGAAGTAGGCAAAAAGTAATTTTAATGCCATGAAGAACATACTAAAATCAAAACAAATAACATCAGGGCTAAAACTAAGAATAGCAAAATGTTACATCTTCTCAATATTCCTATAATGGTGCAGAAACATGGACATTAGACAACAGAGAATTGAAGCCTTTTGAAATGTGGATATATAGAAGAATAGGTAGAATTGGATGGAAGGAAAAGAAAACAAACGATGAAGTCTTAAACAAATAAAAATGAAACGAAAACTACTATATAAACACAATTCAAACAAGACAAATGCTATTTTTGGGCCATATTAAAAGATACAACAGCCTTCTAAAAGTAATCCTAGAGTGGAAATACAAGGTAAAAGAAGCAGAGGCAGGCCAAGACTAACATAGACGACGTAACATCAAAAGATAGACAAATCAGCCTATGACATACATCATAAGAACATCAGTACATACCATCATAAGAAACAGATAATCAAATCAATCAGAGGACCACAAGAAGCCCCAAATCAGGATGCCTTTCATAATATGAATAGACATGAACAAGTTATATCATTATACGCCTAAGAAACGGACACAATCGACTCCATAGTCCACATGTATACAAAATTCAAGATCGGCACATTCAACTACTTGTGCATGTGGACAGGCACCCCAGATTGCTGAACACATACTTCAAGACTGCACTGAATATAGTAACTGAGTAAATCCATTGGCCCCATAGATACAACACTACAGACAAACTATATGGCCACTGCAAGAATTACAAAGACAGTAAAATTTATACAGGAAACGACATTGCAGATATAGACAATACTTCAGGCGAACGAAAGATAGATAGATAGCCTATGACAACCTGCACCATCAAAGCAAGAGACAGAGCAGAATGGCGCTCCATGGAAGCCCAACCTTCATTGCGGAGACGGCACTCGATGGTGATGAATGAGAAGAGAAAAGCTGGAATATATTGTAACAACTGGAAAAAATGAGGACGAAGAGATAGAGAGAAGCAAAGAGAAAAAATGCCAGAAAGCTTAAGAGAATGGCTTGGCAGAAGGTCAACACACAGAAATGATAAATAACTGTCGAGATCGAAAGTTGTGGAGAGACATGATCACCTACGCCAGCAGGCCCGGTACTTGATGATGATGAGTATCTCATCTCCAAGCTTACATTCCTGTGTGTAGATTTGCTGTAAAGGCTCTATTTTCGCTGCGCAAATGAAAATATAGATGTAATAAGAGATAACAAAATCATTACCTCCACACGGGGCAGGGTGGTCTAGAGGTAAGGCGTCGGCGCCTGGACATGAAGCTTTCCTAGGGTTCGAATCCGATGAAATGGTGGGAATTTGCCACTTTAAAGCGCTGTGGTGGCTTTACCCTCATCTGGTTTCTGTGAAGAAAAATCCACTGTCTAGCCATCTTGGATAACGGAAAAAAATCCGTGTGTATTCTGCGCACGTTAAAGAACCTATGACATTTAAAATCGAAAAGAGTAGGTTAAATATAGCCCTGTCCGGCACAATGACTGTGAAACAATCTACAACGAAAATGTGAAAAACTCCCGACGATAAAAAAAAAATAATTGAGAGTACTTCTGAAACCGGAGAATATCTGCCTGTATGGTGAGGGACACCTGAGCACAGTCGGCGTAAAATATATAGGAAACAGTGATATTCACTCAAAATGCCATCACTCGGGATTTGGCTCGAGATACAAAGCTGTATAAACAAACATACCTGCCACAAGTTGTCGAGAGGGTGATCTCGACTACTACCTTTCCGATGGTACATTGGGCACAGCAGAGTAAGCATAATTTGTTTAACAAATCTAGGATTGATTTAACAGACGTGCTTGCTTGCACGTTTGTGACCTGACAATAAAATGTATACTGTACACCTTTCTTTTCTTATTTCTTTCTTTCTTCTTTTTTTCTTTCTTTCTTTATTTCTTTCTTTCTTTCTTACCATCGCCCGATGACTACTAAATAACAAATAGTCGTCATCCGCCCTGAGAAGAGTGAAGTGGACCAAGCTGTACTGTGTAATGGTTTATTTGCTCCCTTATGGCCCAGCACATCCGACTTCAGCACGGCGTTTTTGAGCACGGGGTTGTCTTCTCTTTTCGATCCCTACTCGCTGCACCAGATTAGACTAGTTTCATCTTTATTAGAAGCACCGTGAAGAGGTGGAGTAGGAACTGAATGGTTCTGGTTCACTAATCCTGACGCAAGCCATCAGCTCTAAGTCAATAGCAGCTTCCGGTTGTTGCTCCCTGGCTCTTCTTGCCTCCGGACCTGTTCAAAACAATGCACAGAATGGCAGCTTTATCTTTTTTTTTTTTTCATATAAGATGTGTCAGAAACATATTTCCAGTGTTATGGGTTAGATATATATATATAGGGAGCCGCGATAGCTCAGTGGTTACTGGACTACAAAGGACAAGAGGTAGGGTTCGATCCCAACCGACGGCTCTGGGTTCACCCAGCCTTTAATGGGTAACCGGATTTTTTCTGGGAAAGTAAAGCGACACGGGCGTAATACGACCACATTTACCCCAAAAATCATGTGCCGAAGGACTGTAAAATTTATGGTCACTAACACCATATTCCCTATACGCCACTTGGCGTGACGGGGGTACTTTACTTTTTTTTTACTTATATATATATATATATATATATATATATATATAATATATATATAATATATATATATATATATATATTATATATATATATATATACTATATACAGTCGAACCTGTCTAAGGCGACCATTCACGGACTTTCAAAAACTGGTCCCATAGGACAGGTGTCCTGCCTCACAGTTTCACATAATAAATAGAGCGATAAAAAAAATTTTATCCTAAGCACTATGAAAACTAACCTGCAAATCAGCGTAATCCATGAGTAGAACATAGTGCACATGTCGGTCTACAATAGCCACTGGTTGGACACTTTTCATAAAACACGATAGTTAAACACACAAAATAAAACACACATACACAGATTCCACTTATACTGTACATGTATCACTTTTGACTTGAAAAAAAATCCAATATGGTAGTCTGTTGTTTGACAGATGAAATAAACGATAAGTTCAATTTTTCTCTCAAGTCAAGTCCATGATACGCCTAGTATGTCAGATCTCCCGTTTGTATTGAATAGGTGCGCTTTTGACACTGGCCATTTCCTATATTGTGTGTAACACTTTTAAAATCCACAAAAATAATTCACTGAGATACTGTACATGTACGTGAATACACTCTAAGCGGGGCAATGACTAATTCTTTAGTTAATTCCTGTAATTTATACGGGCCACGCAATGGTCTACTCTGCTAGACGGAACCGCGAAGTGATGTCACTTCACGAATCATAGATCTGTGTCTGCCGTGTTTCTCACACCAGTATTGACTGCTAAACGTAACACGTCCACTGTAATCTGGGACTCCTAAATACGGGAAAACTTCGACACCTGTAGACACCTGTGTCGATCGTTTATGGCTCCCAGCGAGACGGAGAAGGACTGGCTGGTCAGTGTATCGTTATCTCGGATTACCCCGCGTGTCGTAAACGGGATAAATAACATTGGCGGCGGTTAATTAGCCTGGTCTCTGGTCGCGTCATACGGTGAGCGCCGTAATCAGTGTTAGCATATAGTAAAAACTCGCGGAAATTGTAGACCCGTCCTATAACCAGGGAAACGCTTTAAACAGGTGGTCCTAAGACCAGGTTCGACATATATATATATCTATCTATTGACCTTTCGAGCCGTAACCGGCCCATAGGGCGTAGACCAAGATACACCTTCTCCTATATGAATTTTTGTTCTAGCAGTTTTCTTTTAAAGATATTTTATCAAATCTCGCCATCTGTCTCTGTTCTGTGCAAGCAGTTCTATCTCATTGAGGGAGCCGATTCCTGCTGCTCTTGCCTCTCTCATCAATGTTCTTCTCAGTGTCTCCCTGGGTCTTCCTCTTTTTCTTTTACCTGTTGTTTCCCATATGATGGCTTGCTTTGCTATTCGATTATTATCTCTTCTCATCACATGTCCAACGTATGACCATCGTCTTTTCTTTATTACTGAAGATATTAGTGGTTGATTGATATATATAGAGAGAGAGAGAGAGAGAGAGAGAGAGGAGTGTGTCGTCAAAACCAAAAACAGAAAATTATTAAACCAATGGAATATACATAGAATGGTGTCATTAACATCAAGCTACAGAAAATTATTATTATATTGATTATACAATCAAGAACAATAAGAAAAAGAACCACTAGCGAGATTAAATGTGTTAGACGAATCATAGGAAACAGCCTGAGGGACAAGAATAGAAATGAAGAACTGAAGAAAAAGCTAGGAATAATTCCTGCCATAGAATACATAAAGAAACAACAGATAAAATGATTCGACCACAGAAAGACCAAACACATCACAGCAAGCCTTTAATAAACGGTACGAGAACACCAAACTCAAGGGCCGACTACCAAAGAGATGGTTTGATTAATATTAGAAAACTAGGAGACATTACAGCAGCAGAGGCCAACAGAAGAACAAAAGACCACAAACTATATCTCTCCTCGACACTGAAAAGCAAACGAGAAAGGAAAGAAGAAAGAGGAAATAAATATAACGATCTTACATGTTTGTTCCAATTTTATTTTAAGTAAATAATATACAGTATAACGATGATCCAACATTTCTATGGCAGCTAAACAACAAATGATAAATAGCATTTTCATACCAACTTTGTGCCATGAAAGTCAAACATGGACCCTTTCTAAATCGCATTTAAGAAAGATCAATACATGTGAGATGCGATGCTGGAGAAAAGTAACAAACAACACAAAAAGAGATAGAATACCAAATGAAACCATAAGAAAAATGGTAGAAACAAAACCCTGCCAAGAATATATAGAACAACAACAACTTAAATGGTTTGGCCACCTGGTCAGAATGAATCCTTACCAATCACCATCAAGGGCGTTCTTCTCGAGAATGCATGGAAAAGACCAAGAGGAAGACCTAGAAGAAGATGGATAGATGCAGTGATAGAGACATGTAACAACAAAGAAAAATAACTAATTCAGACAGTTCGAGCAGCTCTCAAGAACGACAAATGATATAAACCACGACACCTTTTCGTATCAGTGAAAAGAGAAAAGAGAAGATGGATAGATGCAGTGACAGAGACATGTAACAACAAAGGAAAATCACTCAGACAGTTCGAGCAGCTCAAGAACGACAAATGATATAAACCACGACACCTTTTCGGTATCAGTGAGAAAGAGAAAAGAAGATAGCGATGATAGTGCCTTTTAAAATGTTTTCTTGACCATCCACACACTTATTGATGGGGTAGTATCTAGTCATGCCTCCAAACTCTCTCAGAGAAAATATTCATGACTATAGGTCAAAGGTTAATGAACGGCCGTGTACGTTGTCATTACTAGGTGAGGAAAGTGTGAGAGATTCAACAGTTGGAAATTGAACCCAAGCCACCTGGACAGTAAACGAGTAGACAACCACTTACGGGATCACTTGACCTTTACACTGTATGAGAGAAACAAGCTGAATCACAAACGAAATCCATGTTCTTGAAATAGAGTGTGGATAGCGGGAATAAGAGTGAGAAGGATAGCGGGAATAAGAGTGAGAAGGATAGCGGGAATAAGAGTGATAAGAAGAGCGGGAATTAGATTGAGAAGAAGAGCGGGAATAAGAGTGAGAAGGAGAGCGGGAATAAGAGTTTGAAGGATAGGGGGAATAAGAGTTTGAAGGATAGCGGGAATAAGAGTGAGAAGGAGAGCGGGAATAAGAGTGAGAAGAAGAGCGGGAATAAGAGTGAGAAGGATAGCGGGAATAAGAGTGAGAAGAGAGCGGGAATAAGAGTGAGAAGGATAGCGGAATAAGAGTGAGAAGGATAGCGGGAATAAGAGTGAGAAGAAGAGCGGAATAAGAGTGAGAAGGAGAGCGGGAATAAGAGTGAGAAGGAGAGCGGGAATAAGAGTGAGAAGGATAGCGGGAATACGAGTGAGAAGGAGAGCGGGAATAAAGAGTGAGAAGGAGAGCGGAATAAGAGTGAGAAGAAGAGCGGGAATAAGAGTGAGAAGAAGAGCGGGAATAAGAGTGAGAAGGATAGCGGGAATAAGAGTGAGAAGGAGAGCGGGAATAAGAGTGAGAAGAAGAGCGGGAATAAGAGTGAGAAGGATAGCGGGAATAAGAGTGAGAAGAAGAGCGGGAATAAGAGTGAAAGAAGAAGAGCGGGAATAAGAGTGAGAAGAAGAGCGGGAATAAGAGTGAGAAGGATAGGGAATAAGAGTTTGAAGGATAGCGGGAATAAGAGTTTGAATGATAGGGGGATAAGAGTGAGAAGGATAGCGGGAATAAGAGTGAGAAGGATAGCGGGAATAAGAGTGAGAAGGATAGCGGGAATAAGAGTGTGAAGGATAGCGGGAATAAGAGTGAGAAGAAGAGCGGGAATAAGAGTGAGAAGAAGAGCGGGAATAAGAGTGAGAAGAAGAGCGGGAATAAGAGTGAGAAGAAGAGCGGGAATAAGAGTGAGAGAAGAGCGGAATAAGAGTGAGAAGGATAGCGGGAATAAGAGTTTGAAGGATAGCGGGAATAAGAGTTTGAATGATAGGGGGAATAAGAGTGAGAAGGATAGCGGGAATAAGAGTGAGAAGGATAGCGGGAATAAGAGTGAGAAGGATAGCGGGAATAAGAGTGAGAAGGATAGCGGGAATAAGAGTGAGAAGGATAGCGGGAATAAGAGTGAGAAGGATAGCGGGAATAAGAGTTTGAAGGATAGGGGAATAAAGTTTGAAGGATAGCGGGATAAGAGTGAGAAGGATAGCGGGAATAAGAGTGAGTAGAAGAGCGGGAATAAGAGTGAGAAGGATAGCGGGAATAAGAGTGTGAAGGATAGCGGGAATAAGAGTGTGAAGGATAGCGGGAATAAGAGTGTGAAGGATAGCTGGAATAAGAGTTTGAAGGATAGCGGGAATAAGAGTGAGAAGAAGAGCAGGAATATGAGTGAGAGAAATAGCGGGAATAAGAGTGAGAAGGAGAGCGGGAATAAGAGTGAGAAGGATAGCGGGAATAAGAGTGAGAAGGATAGCGGGAATAAGAGTTTGAAGGATAGCGGGAATAAGAGTGAGAAGGATAGCTGGAATAAGAGTGAGAAGGATAGCGGGAATAAGAGTGAGAAAAGTAAGCGGAATAAGAGTGAGTAGAAGAGCGGGAGACCATTGAAATTGTAATTACTTGACGTCCGTTATAGTTGTGTAGTCACCGAGCGACATTCAGTTGTTTTTTTTTCTGTAACTTAACTCGTTAAACTACAGCCCTCACTCTTGACGATTCTAAAAGTGTTACATCCAAATATGAGTATGCGTCATATCGTTATACAACATTCATCAGACTGTTATGTTATCCAATATTTTCTCTTTGATTGTTATATATCTGGGAAAGATTTAACGTACACAACCAAATATATACAAACGTTTCTCTTTCAAACATCCACCAGATGACTACTAAAGGCATGGATAGCCCCTTTATCATCCGCCCTTAAAAGACGTTAAGTGGGTGGAAATGCGTTGTGTTATAGTTTAATTGCGTCTTTCGGCCCAACACATCCGACTTCAGCACGGCAGTTTGAGTATTTTGGTTGCTTTCCTTTTCGATCCCTGCTCGCTTGGCTAGACTGGATAATCTGTTCTCAGGAGCACCGCTGGAGGTAGAGTAGGGTCTTGATCAGCTGTTGTTCGCCGATTCTGACGCATGTAGTTAGCGGCGGATCGTTGACCGCGCTCAGTTCAGTTGCTGGACGGGCGTCTGGGCCGGGTCCTTTTGTCATGAATATGATTATAACATGAGATAGTGTGTGGTAATAATAATGAAATAATATGTGTTGTGTTTTATAATAATGAACTCAGATGTTATGTGATTACTATAATATGATGTGTGTCCGTCAGGTCGGGTAATTTTACCTGCTACTGTATGCAGTAAACAGTACAACCTGTTTGCTGCCCTGCTGCGCTTGCAGGTAAGCTCGGGAGAGTAAAGGCTAAGGGAGGGTAACCCCGAAGTAAAACAACTCCACTGCCTTGGGGGTGAGACGTTTTAGTCAACGGCTAGCGGAGCCAACTGTAAACAATCAGATAGAAACAACAGAAGGAAGGCAACAGAAAACCACCGTGGTAACTTCTTTGTACAATCATCAATCGTACAGGGTGTTAGACAGGGTTGTGTACTGTCACCAGATTTGTTTAATATTTTAGTGAGATTAATTTAAGATCCATAAGGGGCATGCCTGGAATAACAATTGGAGGTCATAATATAAATAATCTAAGGTATACTGATGATACAGTCTTAATCGCTAAGAGTGAAAATGAGTTACAAGAAATGTTGGACATTATAGTGAAAGAAAGCAAAAATAAAGGACTCAGCCTTATAGCAAAAAAGACAGAAGTAATGGTAACAACAGAAGAAAGACATCACCTCAGTGCAAAATAAAGATAAGTGGAACAATATTGATTTATTTGCGGTCATCATCATTGCACTCCGAACATGTCCATAGGTGCTCAGATCCCCTCCTCAGCAATTCCCGCAGTGTCCAGCGACTGACGACTCCAGTTCTATGTTGGTTGAGAAGTCTTCTTATACGGCCACTAAGTTTCTAATTTCTGGATGTGCCCATCTTAACTCCCATTTCCATCATCCGAAGAAGTGACGTGGATCTGTGTTTTGTCGAAGTACTAAAAGCCTTTTGCGACGTCAATATAGAAGTGGATGGGTCAAGATAAAGAGTAAATGGTTTGTTGCGTTCGCTCGATGACTAAAGTATTCTAGAGTATCGTAGTAGACTAGAATATTCCTCTTCATCATCCGCCCTTACAAGGACGTAGTGGACGTGTCCGCGTTGTGTTGTTGTTTGCAGTATAACCGTTATATTTGCGCCTTTCGGCCCAACATATCCGACTTCAGCACGACATTTTTGAGTACCGGGTTGTCTTCCCTCTTCGATCCCTGCACGCTTGGCCAGACTAGACAGGATAGTCTGTTACTGGAAGCACCACGGAGAGGTGAGCAGGGTCTGGATGGTTTTGGTTCACCGATCCTGGCGCAAGCCATCAGCTGTGGGTCGCTGACAACTTCCAGCTTAGATGTGAAGTTGTATAATTGTAATAAAGATGAAATTGGGGGCGTAACTCTCATAAAAATTGTTGATCAGCTCAAACTATCACGTGCAGCCCCACCTCTACTGCCAGAGGCTCCATTTTAATATTTTTTGTCATTATGATCCACGCGTATTTACATTCCAAGTAAACATAGCTCAGTTGTGTGTAAACAATGTCTCGGTTCAGTTCCTGTATACGGTTTATGTAAAACTGTGGAGAAGATAGCTCGTGTATGGAACCGAAACAAACTAACAAACCACGCCTGATTCAGCGTTCGTCGCTGTGTGTTTGTTTACGTGATGATGACATGATGCGCAGGTGAATAATGGTTTTAACAGAAGGCTAGCTACCTTAGCCTAGTGGAAAATCGGGGAAATTATATTTCGGGGAACTGTGATAAGTTAAGATATTTGGAACGAAGAGGACGTGGAGAGAGGTAGAGATAATGGGAAAGAGGGGGAAAGAGAGGGAGAGATACGCCGAAGGAAAAGGTAAACGCAGAAATTGGGTTGTAGAGATAATGAGAAGATGGATTCTGTAAGTGGTATTGGTGGGGGACTCGAAAAAAAGTGGGAAAGGAAGTATTTGTGGGAAAGGAAATAGCTGACTCATCGAGTAAGGCATGTTCGGATAAGAAACCAACGATTCCAAACATTTTTTGTGTGTTTGTTTCGGAAACTCAATTTATTACCCTCACTTTTCTTGTTTTTCATAATCCAATCCCGGTAGATACTAAGAAAAAAAGACATTTTTTTTTTTTAATGGAAGAATTTCAATAAATTGCTTTCTGTCTTAAGTTATTTCGTTTAGTTTTCATTTCACATGCAATGCTCTTATATTCCTTTATGTTTTCTCTCCATTAAATATATAAGTGACAGAATGTAACCTTTTAACTGCCGACGCATTTTCCTTGTTTTGTCAGAAATAGCTACCATGAAATGATGATACAGTTACCGTCAACACTTCTTGTATGGCTTTCGTTTCACAGATTTAAATGGTTAAACTGTCAATGAAATTATTGATGTAAGAATATTGTCTCATTCCTTCATCAACCTCTACATATTTCATCAAACTGGGGGTTGTTATGACAATATTGACAGACTTCACCTAACGGGGGTTGTTAGGGAAATATTGACAGACTTTGTCATACTGGGGGTTGTTAGGGCAATATTGACAGACTTCATCAAACTGGGGGTTGTTAGGGCAATATTGACAGACTTTGTCAAACTGGGGGTTATTATGGCAATATTGACAGACTTTGTCAAACTGGGGGTTGTTGTGGCAATTTGACAGACCTCATCAAACTGGGGGTTGTTAGGGCAATATTGACAGACTTTGTCAAACTGGGGGTTGTTAGGGCAATATTGACAGACTTCATCAAACTGGGGGTTGTTAGGGCAATATTGACAGACTTTGTCATACTGGGGGTTGTTATGGCAATATTGACAGGCTTCATCAAACTGGGGGTTGTTAGGGCAATATTGACAGACTTTGTCATACTGGGGGTTGTTATGGCAATATTGACAGGCTTCATCAAACTGGGGGTTGTTATGGCAATATTGACAGACTTCGTCAACTGAGGGTGTTATGACAATATTGACAGACTTCACCTAACGGGGGGTTGTTAGGGAAATATTGACACAGACCTCATCAAACTGGGGGTTGTTAGGGCAATATTGACAGACTTCACCTAACGGGGGGTTGTTAGGGAATATTGACAACAGACTTCATCAAACTGGGGGTTGTTAGTGCAATATTGACAGACTTTGTCAAACAGGGGGTTATTATGGCAATATTGACAGACTTTGTCATACTGGGGTTGTTATGGCAATATTGACAGACTTTGTCATACTGGTGGTTGTTATGGCAATATTGACAGACCTCATCAAAATAGGGGTTGTTAGGGCAATATGGACAGACTTCGTCAAACTCATCAAACTGGGGGTTGTTAGGGCAATATTGACAGACTTCGTCAAACTCATCAAACTCGGGGTTGTTAGTGCAATTTTGACAGACTTCGTCAAACTGGGGGTTGTTAGGGCAATATTGACAGACTTCGTCAAACTGGGGGTTGTTAGGGCAATATTGACAGACTTCGTCAAACTGGGGGTTGTTATGGCAATATTGAAAGACTTCGTCAAACTGGGGGTTGTTAGGGCAGTACTGACAGACTTCATCAATGAGGATATATATATATATATATATATATATATATATATATATATATATATATATATATATATATATATATTATATATATATATCAGTAGCGTAGTTAGTGTTATGGCAGCTGTTTAATACTTAATTTAGTGTTATGGCAGCTGTAAATACCACTAATTTAGTGTTATGGCAGCTGTTAATACCACTAATTTAGTGTTATGGCAGCTGTTAATACCACTAATTTAGTGTTATGGCAGCTGTTAATACCACTAATTTAGTGTTATGGCAGCTGTTAATAACCACTAATTTAGTGTTATGGCAGCTGTAAATACCACTAATTTAGTGTTATGGCAGCTGTTAATACCACTAATTTAGTGTTATGGCTGTTAATACCACTAATTTAGTGTTATGGCAGCTGTTAATACCACTAATTTAGTGTTATGGCAGCTGTTAATACCACTAATTTAGTGTTATGGCAGCTGTTAATACCACTAATTTAGTGTTATGGCAGCTGTTAATACCACTAATTTAGTGTTATGGCAGCTGTTTAATACCACTAATTTAGTGTTATGAGAGTGACTTTAGCATATTTATAGATCTTTGATTAGCGTTATGAACGTATCTTTAGCGTAAAGTGTCGCCACTGTTTAGTTTCAGTTTTATTATTGGAGCTTCGTGCATGGTTTTACAGAAGAATATTGAGAATACCATGGACAGCTAAGAGAGTAATGAAAACGTTCTGAAAGAGGCCAAAGCAAAAAGAGAGCTAATTTCCAATATTAGGAAGAAACAATCATCATTTTTTGGCCATGTAATGAGAAGAGAAAAAACTGGAATATATTGTGGCAACTGGAAAAATTGAGGGACGAAGAGATAGAGGGAAAAAAGAGAAAAAAATTCAGACAACATAAGAGAATGGCTTGGCAGAAGTCACATAGAAATGATAAATAATTGTCGAGATCGAAAGCTGTGGAGAGACATGATCACCTACGCTAGCAGGCTCGGTACTTGATGATGATTGGAGCTTCATTAACCTTACTAGATTATCATCTGTGTTGTGAGAATATCATTAGCGCATAGAGGGAGAATGTCATTTGAGTATGGACTAGTACCTCGTTCAGCAAAAACTACACTGGCCCCTCGCTTCCAACTATTACAGCTTAATATTGAGTAGTTTCAAGCCACAAATGAAAAACTTAGTGGCGTGTCAGAAGACTTATCAACCAACACAGAACTGGAGTGGTCAGTCTTTGGACACTTCGAAACTTGCTGAGGATGGGATCTGGGCACCTATGGACATGTTCGGAGTGCAATGATGATGACCGCAAATAACTAAATAACTCAATTTAGTAGTTGAAACACTTCACATGCATCCACATTTTATTTGACTGCTTATACATTTAATTATAAAAGCGAGTAGTAGTGTTCCGATAATGAAAGTATAACCGGGTCTACATTCCAGACAGGAATGTCGGAACGAGCTGGTTTAAGATAGCGCTGCACTAAACTCTTCTGGTACCCTCATGTGTGCACGGACGTGGCTTGAGATGGCTCTGATATGAAGAAATTGCGGTTCTGGCAGTTTACATTTCCTGTTGAGAGAGAGAGAGAAAGAGAGGAGGGGGGTGCTATACAAGATAAAAACGACGAAGCTGAAAGAATGTAATATCTGTAAAAAGCGTGCGTGTGTTTATGTGTAAATGTGGACAAGTGGAAAAGGGAATGTAGGGGAATCATGGCAGCATCTAGCTGGGGATGGTAGGCAAAAATAATCAGCTCTGTATCTGATAACCCTTATCTTAGAGTTTAAAAATAGCACCAGCCATATTTGATTCTGTGAATGTGCTGTTGATGTTGTTTACCCAGCATTCTGTTGGCTTTCCTCTCCCCTCTAAACCACAACTTTCTGCCCAATGGGTTTCACTGTATAGCTGGAGTATCATTTTATTCGTACCCTATCAGGCTACGTTTTATTTAAGAGCGAGGGCTCATCCACATGGTAAGCATATATTTCAGGATAATTTTATAAATTATTTTTGTTGTTGTTCGATGCAGAGACATATATCTTTTTTTTAACAGTTTCAAAATTCAGTAATTTTTTTTTTTAATGCTGTATGAATACGGGGTCATCATCATCAGTTGCATGTCCTTCACAAAACGTCGCATTCACCACATCCCGTCTGAAAGAATCACTGTTTCTAGTCAGCTTCTCGCACTTATTCTGTTGTAGAGTTCAAGGTCTCCTAGATGCGTTTAAACCACCTTCTTCTTCGTATGCTCCTGTCGACTTGTCCTGGAACTATGGCTTCCATTATTACTCTTTCCAGCCTACTGCGTCTTTTGACGTGGTCATATTTTAATTTCCTATGTGAAATTGTGTTTAGAAGCCAGTTATTTTTAATGATTAAGTATTTGAATATGTCTTCATTGCTCCTTTCCATTATCCAAAGTATCTAAAGTAAACACTCAAATATAAAAAAAAATAGTTGCTTTATTCTGATCAGTCCAGGGTCATCTCAGAATATCATTTTCGTGTGCATTTTTTTCCTCAACAGCCATTTATATCTTGCTAATACCTGCTAGTTGAGTGGGAAATCTCCCCAAGTTTGTGACGTTTTCAGCTATGCGAGCTATAGACTACTGACGTCGTTTTTACCGACAACATCCCTGCTCGCAGCGAAAACGTCACAGACTTTGGGTGATTTTTAACAGCCCGTGGGCCTTATTAATATAATAGATGGTTTTGCATGGTCATCATTGTTGCATCATTTAATTTATAATCAATGCCATATTTTTTATCGCATAAGAACCAAACGTTCACATTGTCACGCATTCTTATTTTATCATAAAACGTACACATAATTCTATTATTATTCTGCTTTCCTGTTAAGTGTTAATTGTGTTTAAGCGACACTGCTATTAATTTCAAGAAATATTTGAAACATGAGTATCTCAGTGACTTAATAATTAAAAAAAAAACACACAACAAACTACAAAAATATCCAAATAAAAACCGCTCTTACAGCATGTCACAACGACCAAGTTTTGTTTATTTCTTGGCCCATTTAATACTCCACATACATAAATAATAAGATTTGTGTTTCGTTTATTTTAAACATGTTAAAAAAAAAAAAAGAGAGAGACATAATTTATATTTGTTTTAACTCTTCTCTGGCACGTTTTACGATCTGCAGGAAGAAAGTGGCGCTGCCAGGTTTTTTTTCAAGAAGCATTAAAGATAGTTGGGGAAATGCGAGATGTTTCTGGAACGATGTGTCTGGGATAGTAGAACTCAGAGAAAAGCGCTTCGTGCGTGTGTTTATATAAATAGACGGATGGACAGACAGTTAATATTTTATCTCCGGATAACACTGTACCGACTATTTTAAAAAAATTGTTTAAAAAAAAAAATTGTGGATGAATCATCGATAGAAGCAAAGAAATGCTTATGCTAATTTTGTTCCGTTAGCTTATTTCCTTTCCAGCAACAATGTTATTCGTTTTTTTTAATAATACATAATCTTTAAATTAAATATATTTTGTAAATGTATTTTATTTTCTTAAAGGCGCCGATAGGAACTGCAAAGAAATAATTATTGTAATTGATTTCTTTTAAAGGCAGAATTACGTTTTAAAAATAGAGAATTGCATGCGAACGTGGACGCCGTAAAGAGAATTGAGAAGAAACAGAAAATATAGAGACATTGATGATTTAAATGTTTGTAGTGTAGTTCAGTCCAAAATGAAAATGAAAATATTTCCTTTTAAAGACCTGTGTTGAAATGTTGATGAAGATAATGTTGCATACGTTGATTAAAGCTGTTTAACGATATATATATATATATATATATTATATATATATATATATATATATATATATATATATATATATAACAGGTAAATTAATTAAATATCTGGGAACAATGTTAATCTCAGATGGTAGATGTACAACAAAGATGAGATGCGGATAACTCAGAAAAATGGTATTTTCAAAAAAAAAAAAAAAAAAAAAATAGGAAGATACTGTGCAATCCATTTTTGACAATAGAAACAAGAGAATGAGTTCTTAATGTTTTGAAGAGTCAGTATTAACATATGGATCGAATCATGGACAATGGGACAACCGACAGACAAGAAAATCAATGAAGGCTGTACAAATGTGGTTTTACAGAAGAATGTTGGGCAGCTAAGACAATTGATGAAAACGTTCTGAAAGCGGTCATGGCAAAGAGTGAACAATATTAGGAAGGAGCAATCACCATTTTTGGCGCATGTAATGAGAAGGGAACAGCTGGAATATATTGTAACAACTGGGAAAATTGAGAGACGAAGAGATAGAGGGAAGCAAGAGAAAGATACCAGGCAGCTTTAGAGTATGGCTTGGCAGGAGATCAACAACAGAAATGAAAATAACTGTTGAGATCGATAGTCGTGGAGAGACATGATCACCGTCGCCAGCAGGGTTGGTTCTTGATTATGATTATATTTTGTTAGTTTTGTCGACGGATTATCTTCATTGCACAACTGGCATGTCCAGTACCCCCGATCTTCTCTCCAGTATGTCCCTCAGTGTGTGGAGACTTATGACCAGTATGTCCCTCAGTGTGTGGTGACTGATGACCCCAGTACGTCCCTCAGTGTGTGGAGACTGATGACCCCAGTATGTCCCTCAGTGTGTGGAGCTGATGACCTCAGTATGTCCCTCAGTGTGTGGAGACTGATGACCCCAGTATGTCCCTCAGTGTTTGGAGACTTATGACCCCAGTATGTCCCTCAGTGGTGTGGCGACTGATGACACCAGTATGTCCCTCAGTGTGTGGAGATTGATGACCCGGCAGCATGTCCCTCAGTGTGTGGAGACTGATGACCTCAGTATGTCCCTCAGTGTGTGGAGATTGATGACCCCAGTATGTCCCTCAGTGTGTGGAGACTGATGACCCCAGTACGTCCCTCAGTGTGTGGAGACTGATGACCCAGTACGTCCCTCAGTGTGTGGAGACTGATGACCCCAGTATGCCCTTCAGTGGGTGGAGACTGATTGATGACTACGGTTCTGTGTTACGTTGTTATTCCTCTGTGTTACCCCCGCACAGCGTCTCCTTTCTGGCATCCCCAGGTTTGAGTTGACGCTCGTGCAGCCAGAACAAAGTTGTAGATTTATGATCATTGATTGTTTCATCGGCGCAATGAGACCTCCCTGAGGGCATTCAGAACGAGGGTTCAGATGTCCTCCCCAGTATGTCCCCCCAGTCTGTGCGGACTGATGGTTCCAGTTTCTGCGTTGATTTATTATTCATCTGTGTTTTAACATATCACAGTGGTTAACTATCGTGTTATCTCTTGTTATCTGCTGTATATCATGTAGGCAAGTTAACCCAATGCTTAATTATCCAAACTTCTCAATTTAACTCATGCTCCGTCATCTGGTTGAACTACACGTATCTTGTCATTAAACAAAAGTACACTTTAAAATGCATGTTGAAGAAAACCGGCGTCCGTCTTGATAGACGTAAAAAGTAAAAGTAAAGTGCCCCCGTCACACCAAGTGGCGTATATGGAATATGGTATTAGTGACCATACATTTTTACATACCTTCAGCACATGATTTTTGGGGTAAAGTGGTCGGTATTACGCCCGTGCCGCTTTACTTTCCCAGAAAAAATCCGGTACCCATCAAAAACTCTTGACACACGTAGCAAGCAATTACGATCATTCAGCAGTTTTGGTAAATATTAGTCTAATTCTGAATGTTGTTTTACTGAACCGTGATCGTGGCTGAATCGGCAGTTTTGGATAGATAATAATAACAATAGACAAGCGGACATGAGCGCATTATAATCATGAAGACGGGTTTGTACTGAGGGGCGCAAAAATCGCATCTTGCTGTAACACAACGCATCTACGCCACCTTAACGTCTGTGTAAGGAGATACGAACAGATATCAAATATAAATACTATTTGGAGCCCCGAGAATAGCTGCAGACAACATATTAATAAACATACAAAGGTATTGACGCGGCCCCGCATAGTATGTAATATTTTTATTATTATTATTAATATTTGATATATGTGCTTATCTCCTTATATGCGGCTGCTACTTATTGGTTTTTTCCTTATGTTAGTCTAGCTGCTCAGTACCATTGTATGTCTATTTTGTATGTCATATAAAGGGCGACGATGAAAATTAGCGGTCGTCGGGCGAGTGGAAAATATTAAGAGACGGAAGCCGTACGTCCTTAAAGCGATCACTAGACACTGTAGTCTGGTCTGCACCGTAATAAAAAGTAAAGTAAAGAGCCCTGTCCCGCCTAGTGGCGTATGGAATATGGTGTTAGTTGACTTAATATTTCAGACCTTCATCACATGATTTTTGGGTAATGTGGTCGCATTACGTTCGTGCCGCTTTACTTTCCCAGAAAAAAAAATCCGGTACTCATTTAAGGCTGGGTGAACCGGAAGCCTTCGATTGGGATCGAACCCTGCTCTTGCCCTTTGTAGTTCAGTTCACTAACCACTGAAGCTGTCACGGCTCCTCTGCACCACAATGGCCAGAGCAAAAAAAAAAAAAAGAAGAAGAAGAAGAAAAAAGAAAAACAGCGATACAGATCAGTCAACCTTATGTACGAAAAGTGCATTCAACGTGCTAAAAAAATTACAATAAAATAGCTATTTGCATGTCAGTGCTTCCTTCAGCCCCTCTTCCAGAAGTCTCTATAAATAAATGTAATGTTTCTTTAACTTAGCGTTGCATTTTCTGGCAACTCAAATGTGTGCTATTTTTTAGCCATACACTTATTTCTTATTTCATGGAAACATTCTTTATTTACTACCACCCCCCCCCCCACCCCCCCCCCCCCCCCCCCCCCCCCCCCCCAAAAAAAAATCTTTATTCGATTTTCTCCTATTTTCTTCACCAGGTAAGCAATTTTTCGCCAAGTTTCACGTTGTACACATTCTATGTACACGTGTATTTGTTTTTCTCTCTCTCCCCTCATTCTCTCCATCTCTACCACAATACCAGAATGAGACTCATCCTGCCAGGGAATTCTGCCGCTTGAAGTTAACGTTTTTAAAAGTCATTAAACCAAACTTAAAAGTCTCCTTAATCAACCTCGCTAAAGATCAATGGCTGCTTATCTCCCTAAAGGCCGGTTTGAATATCTGACGTGTTCCTCATTTAACACGAACAGCCAGCTTACTGCTGGCATAAATAATCATTAGTTTTAAAACACATGATTAGCTTGCATAACAGAGTTTATTCACTGCATTTGTTGTGACCCCAGCGGATGTATGCTTTTCATATAGTTATGTTTATATGTCGTTGAGTAGCGTTAAATATGCAAGTAGAGCGGGTGGCCGAGTAGATAACAGCCTGGCCTGATCTAAACAAAGTAAACTCTAGTTTGACATTTTTAAAAATGTCATGTCTATCTCTAGTGGTGACCGTCACTTCCTTTTGTACCCATCCGGGTGTCGAGAGAGATACAAAGTTCTGGTTCTCGCCCTTCTGGCTGCTTCAACCATTGCCAGTTGGCGTTGTAGCGTTTCTTTGATTTTGGCTGCTGCCCATTTTATTCTGGGCATGCCTCTTGCTTGTCTCCTCCTATAGTGCCTTGTATGTTAATACTATGAAAGTACCACGGACAGCTAAGAAGGCAATGAAAATGTACTGAAAGAGGCCAAAGCAAAATGAGAGCTAATATCCAAAATTAGGTAGAATATAATCATCATTTTTTGGTCTTGTAATTAGAAGGGAGCTGGAATATATTCTAACAACTGGGAAAATTTAGGGTCGAAGAGATAGAGGGAAGCTAAGAGAAAAGATACCAGACAACTTAAGAGAATGGCTTGGCAGAAGGTCAACAACAGAAATTATAAATAAATGCCGTTGTGGAGAGACATGATCACCTACGCCAGTAGGTATGGTACTTGACGATGATAATGGTAAGAAATCCTCTTTTAAAAAACCCTTATGGTTTTATTTATGATTTCTTTCTGCGGCAACCACCCCTGGTCTCAGCAGCGAGGCCCGGCTTGAAATAAAACGTCAATTACTCATCGACTGAAAAAAATTATGAGTACCTCCGAAAACGGAGTTATCTGCCTGTGAGGCGAAGGACCCCTGTGCACACGGCTGTCAGGGAAAAACGGATTAACACGCAAAACTCAGTTCCTAGTCTCTAGGGACTTCGTCAGAGGAGCAAAAAAAAAAAAAAAAAAACTTAACAAGCTTCTTGCCGTACTATTGTAGTCGGACCACATTATTCCTCTTTTGTTTCGCTGTTCTATTTCAATTTGTCCTTGATGATCCTCTTTTCCATCTTTCCTCATGAGTACACTGCGCGCGAAGTTCAGGTGTAATTAGTAAGAACAAGTTGGATGTAATTTGTAAAAAGGACGTGCAGGTGTAATTCGTAACAACAAATTTTGATGTAATTTGTAAAAGCATGTTCAGGTGTAATTAGTAAGAACGTTTGTGCATGCGCGTGTGCGTTCTCACACAGTGTTCAGAGTTTTAGACTCATTTAATAAATTTGTGGAACTTCTAGTCTCTCATTTAATCTCCCTTTGGTTCTACAGAAAGGTTTGCAGTCCTCATTCATATATTTCCACATAATGTGTTGAATTTAACAATTCTCAAGCTCTCAAACATACAACTTTCATCATTACTATTTCTCTCACTACCTTTCATACTATAAATTATTGTAAATCATCGCCATCATGCTTCATACCATTTGGCGTAGATGATCATGACCACAATTATCTATCCACCGTGCATCGTATCAGTTCTGTTGTTGATTGTTTCCATGCCATGACACCAAGCTATCAGTATCTTCTGTCGTTGTTATCCGCGATCTCTCGCTCTCCTTGTATACTGCTAATTGTAACGAAGTACTCCCAACTTTCATCTTTCCATGATGTGCCCGAAAAATGTCGATTGTTTCTTTCGTTTTTTTTTTTTAGGAGCTCCCTTGTTATTGTCATTATTGTAAATATATGTAATAATAAGTAATACTCGTAAATGGTATTACTTTGTAAATGGTATTACTTTGTAAATGGTATTACTTTGTTCGAAGACACATAAGCTCTCAGTATTGTTTTCAAGTCATTATGTGTGCATAACTGTTTGTCACTGGTGTTTTAGTTATTTTAAGGAGAGCAGGTGGCCCGATCGATAATTCGCCGTGTTCCAAACCAAGAGAATGCAGGTTCGAATCCCTGTAGGATCAAAAGATCGTTCTGTCGGGGCTGAAATACAAACTCAGATATAAACATCTCGTGACGACTGTTCAGGACAAACGGCCTATCTGTCTGTCTGCTTGCCTGTGTCCGTCCATCCGTTCGCCTGAGGTATTCTCTATATCTGAAATGTTGTTTCCTGCATAAATATTACTGTTTGTATTTTTTTATTCTTGAAGTGGCCCATATAGTTATGCCTGTAGTGCTGTAACTATGAACCAATGGATTTTCATGTCTACTATTTCAGTAAGGTCTTGAAGTATGTGTTCAGCAGTCTGGGGCGCCTGTCCACATTAACACGTGGCTGAGGTGCCAATCTTGAAGTTTGTATAATGTGGCTGTGGAGTCGATTGAAGCTGCCTGTATTCTCAGGTTCTATATGCCCCCCCCCCGTAACACAGTAATAGGATAATGTTGTAAAGGTAGTTTTTCTTTTCCTCACTTGCATATTTAAGAAGTAACCAAAAAATAAATAAATTTAAAAAAGTAAAGTACGTCGCGCAAGTGGCCTATAGGGAATATGGTGTTAGTGACCATAAATTTTACAGACCTTCAGCACATGATTTTTAGGGTAATGTGGTCGGTATTACGCCCGGCACGGGCTTTACTTTCCAGAACATTTAAGAAGTGCAACCTTTTAATGATTCTTATGTGGTAAACTCAAGCCAATGATTTCGTGTAAAATTAGCCAATATTTGAAATGTTTCTTCTGTGGTAAACTCAAGCCAATGATTTTGTGTAAAATTAGCCAATATTTGAAATGTTTCTTCTTACGGGCATTAATCGAATTAAATGTCATCATCACAACAAATTAATAAAACTTGTAGAAAAAAAAATGCAAATGTTTACGTGATATTGTCCACTCTCGTCAATACGATTGAGGAATATATAGGAATATATAGTGAAGTGATGTCATTTTCAGCCATACGTTTTGAAAATATTTAGGACTAGAACTAAAATACCACTTTAGTCCACTTTGTGTTTACAATAAACAACATTGTATTTATGTTGCCAAATGTGTTTGTGGAATGGATAATTTATGTAAGTTTCTCTCTGCCATTTTAAGAAATAATCTTCTGCTACACCTTTAGATGCTAGACTTATTCATTCGAAAGGAAGCATTAGTCAGCTTGAGTCTGGTGACGTTTCCTTACAGTTCATAAGAATAAAATGGGCAGCCAAAATCAAACACCAACTGGCAATGGTTGAAGCAGCCAGAAGGGCGAGAACCAGAACTTTGTATCTCCCTCGACACCCGGATGGGTACGAAAAGGAAGTGACGGTCGCATTAGTCAGCACAAGTCTGGTTTCCTTACAGCTCATAGGCATTGTTCTTTTATGTTTAATGAAAATATTCTATTGCAATTATTAACCAAAATTTATCAAATTTGTTTTTCAGAATGCAATGGGCGTGTTCAGCCCCAACACGAAAGGCTACCAAGACTATGACGTACCGCCCCCAAATAGAGACTTTATAGATGTGAGGTCTACAGCTCGCAGACCTTCATTTGATGTTCTCAGAAACTCAGCAGGGTCAAGGAAAGGTTCACTTGTAAACGACTTG
Organism: Megaustenia siamemsis; assembly: GCA_032433765.1. Classification (NCBI taxonomy): domain Eukaryota; kingdom Metazoa; phylum Mollusca; class Gastropoda; order Stylommatophora; family Ariophantidae; genus Megaustenia; species Megaustenia siamemsis. The sequence goes on from JAVIAB010000106.1 coordinate 22,288,244, forward strand.
TACGACACACTCCAAGCATTAAACGAGGATCTGTTGACAACACTAGTGGAATCTATGACACGCCCCCAAGCAGTAAAGAGGTTCTGCTGACAATGCTAGTGGGGTGTATGACACGCCCCCAAGCAGTAAAAGAGCTTCTAGTGAAAGAACCCCACCTCATAGTAACAGATCTTCAGCCTCTAGAGACTCTGGTTCAAATTTATTGTCATTAAACTCTAGCAGTCAACAGAACGGAAGCAACCTTAATCTGCCAGTTGTTGTTCGCAGTAGAAGTGGGTCTGTTCCAGTGATAACTGCTATGAGACACCCCAGGAAGTAACAGGTCATCTCTGGAGAGAATATTATCTGAGCAGGGTCCTCCAATTTATGAGTCAGTCTCTCCAGCAGCATCTGTAGAACACTTAGCAACTGGTGATTCTGTGTATGACACTCCGCCCATAAGGAATCATGCCCAACCTCAAACTCTCCCCAAAAGTCAGTCCTGTCTTTGCTCTGCTGCCTCAAGTGAGTCTCTTCTCTCCAACACATCCGGTACCAGCAGTACAAATATCTCACATACACCAGTCTTCCTGACTCGGCCCGATCCAGCATGGATTTGCCTTCAGAGATTTACGATGTTCCTCCATCAGCTCATGAGGGTGAAAACTCCCGCAAGCAGTTGTCTGTGGACTCTGGATTAGGATTCTATGACAGCCCACTTAAATCCAGACCTTCATCATCTGCTTCCAACAGTGAGAATCATCGAGCCTCACAATCTTCATTTGACTGTAAACAATCTCCATCAGATAAAGAAATCAAACGCAGCAAAAGTTTAGAAAATAGTGTGGACGATATTTATGACACACCAAAAAACAACACACTGAAAGTAAACCTGACAAAATTAGGAGAAATTACTTGCAGCAACTCTTTTAACACATCCAATGAATCCTCTAGTGTGTACGATATCCCCCACAAGTAACAAGAGATTCTGTTATTTCTATGACATCTAACTCTTCCGATGAAAATCAACGACTGTCATCCTCATCATACCTGGACATTGAGCAGCAGCTAGCAGGTGCACTTCTGTGGGATGAGCTGCTGCTTGATCTGAACTCAGCCCTTGAGTTGCTGGTAAAGAGACAACAAGATTTATCCAAGGCCACTAGCCGCTTGTTAAGCTTCGTCAACAACACATGGAGAAGTCGATCCAGTCTGGAGAAGACATTGTATGACATTAAAGTTGCATGTACGTCAGTCAAAATTGCTTGTATGATTTTGTTGACTTCTGTCATGGAGCCGTGGCCAATGCCATTAAAGTACCTGATTACAATTTAGCCAACACACTACAAAAGTATATTCCCCATTACAAAGCACCCTTGAGTTAGTCAACAAGTCTTTTCAAAAACTGGAAGAAATTAAATGGCAGGTTTCATTATTGTCAGAACCATTTGATAAATCTGAACCTGATGACCTGAGTCAGATTGCTTTAGTTTGTAAAGACTTAATGTCTGATGTCAAGAAAGTAGCTTCATTCATTCAAAGCAACAGTGAGCATTTATTTAAAAAGGCTGTTGCAGGTGAGAGTAAGAAGTCTGCAGTTTTCTCCAAACCTCCACTAGGACCAAAGCTTGCAGAGAACAATAGCGGGAAGGGACCTGCCACTGGACAGGCCAAAGGTATGCAACACCGACCTCTGCCAGCTGTTCCAGCTGGTGAAAAAGGCCCCACATCATCTCGTTTGCCAACTTTAGCAGATTCATCCAAGCTTTCAGTGTACGATATAAAGGCTGCTATTCACAAAGATGACTATGCTGAATGTGATGATTTCCCTACAAAACTGGATCATAAACAATCACATAAACCCACCTTGGAAGAACATACACAAGAGTATGACTACATCCCAATGAGCAATAATATATCTCACATTAGACATGGAACTCTCACACCAGATGGTGCTAAATTGTCAAGTCCAAATAAACAGGATAATATTTCCAAGAATGTTAAGGGCAAAAACAGTGACTTAAAGCCTTCAGCAACATGTGATGACCAGACTGCTCCAGTCAAAGAAAACACTTCTTACGGCAGCTTTAACACTTCAAATTCCAACAATGGGAAGAAGTTTTCAACTAACACTACAGAGGAAACAACACATGCAATTTCTGAAGACGCTTTAAGTCAAGAATTCTCAGAAGACGATATAAAAACACCCGTGAATGTGAACAATTATTCTGATAGTTCAGAATTCATCCTTCCATCACCAGAATCTGGAAAATTAGCAGAAGAGAAAGAGACCCTTGACCCAAACGATCGCCAGGTCCTGGTGTATTACACAGAACAAATGACTAGCCATTCAACACTTCTAGCCAATGCTATTGATGCATTTATTGGAGTTGTTAGCAACAAGGAAACCCCAAATGTCTTTATATCACACAGTAAGTTTGTTGTAGTGTCTGCCCATAAGTTGGTGCATATTGGAGACAGCATTCACAGAAACCTGGTCAGCAATAATGTCAGCATGCGAATAATGCAGTGTGCAAATCACCTCTGTGACTGTCTAAAGGCTTCAGTCACAGCCACTAAGACTGCAGCCCTGCAATATCCATCTGCTCCTGCGGTCCAGGAAATGGTTGATCGAGTTGTAGCTGTGTCACATGCAGCTCATCAGCTCAAGGTTGTTATAACACAAGCTGCGAAATAGTAACAGTACTTGTCATAATATAAGTTGCAAGAAAGTAACTTTTGTCATAATACAAGCTGCAAATTGATAACAATAATTTTTTTTCATATTGAAAGCTTGCAAGAAAGTAACAATAACTATCACAATAAGTAAGGGTTCCTTCCACACCTAAAATATATTTGCAGAATATGTACAAGTGCCCTTATTTTCAATAGCCAGTCAAACATTTTCTATATAAATTATGTGGTTGGTATCATGCCAGGGGCCCCTTTTTACCATAAAATAAATCTCAGGTACCAATTTTTAGAGGCTGGCTGAACCTGAAACCATGCCAACCAAAAAAAATCCATGATATCAGAGAATTAAACCTACACCCTTTGATCAGTAGCAATTGCAGTAATCATAATTATCTTTATAGCTATCATATTATTATTATTGACTCTTGTTTCCTTTACTAGTTCTAACAATATCCTTTTTAAGCAGACAGATAACCATGCTTATGTTTGCCTATATTAAAAATTGGTGATTTACTTCACATGTTTCCTTCAGCTTCTTTTGGAGCAGGACATTTGTAAATTGTCATTATTTTATATAGGGGCATAATCTTTGGGCTTCGACAGTGTTCATTTTTTATTTTAATTTCATCCCTGATCACTCTGAAATGTCACAGTGGATTGTACATGCTCTGTAGCAGTAGTTAGAATCATCATCATCATAGTTATATAACTTGGCTGTGTTGAAACTCGGCTTCTATATGGCTACTATGATATTTTCTCTGTGTGAGATGGCCAGTTATATTTATTCGAAGGCCCTGGTATCACTGTAAAAAAAAAAAATATATCTTTACGACACATAGTACCATTGCTGGTGTATGTCGGGGAGGCAACGATAGAACCAGAGGGATAAAGGCCGCTTGGTCAAGCAGTCGCCATGACGTGTGCGACTCAGGATTTTTATTTCACCCCCGATAGAAAAAATCCTTTCTGTCTAGCCCGGGCTTCGAACACCGAACATCAGCTTTTCAGCCTGTGGAACAGTGGTTTTAGCCGCACGGCCACGCACACTCGGTATCACTGTAAATGAATGAAAATCCATAATAGCTCAACTGCCCGTGCCATTGAAATTTTCTAAAATAACATATCATTGAATATCCAAACAAAGAAAGGCACCTGACATCCCCATCATAGCAGACACGGCACATGTCATAAGGGGTATCAGCACCAAAAGTAAACAAAGCTGAACTGTCCTTCGTCATATGATATAATCATTCATCGTATGCAATCTGAATATAGAAACACCATCTGGGTAAAAAGCACAGCTCACGGTGTGCACAGAGCATTAAACACAGTAGCTCCAGCAGCAAGCAGGACTTGGAATATGAGGAAACTGCAACAGGGAACACTTTTCAGACAGTGTCTCAACTGTACCTGTCACCTATCTGCCATATTGACTGGAAGTCCCAAGATGACCAGTATCTGAAGCAATCATGTCCAGTTAATTTGTGACATCTTGCACCTAATTTTTTTCCTGGTCTTCTTACTCTCTCTCTCCCTCCCTCCCTCCCTCCCTCTCTCTCTCTCCCTCTCTCTCTCTCTCTCGTCAACCTGATACCTTGCCTCCATAATTATTCTCTAGGCCATCATATTGTTTTATATAACTAGAATATTTGATTTCCTTCGTTTTTATGTTCTTTAGCAACTTATTTTCTGGAAAATTAAATTTTTTGCAAAATGGAATGTTTGTTCTTTTCTCTGGGTTGAGTTACTTGAACAACTTCAAACATTTGTCTTATATTATTTAAATAATGGTGGAAATTTTACTATTGAACATTTGCCCGTATGGTTACATGCAGTCTACAATTTTTCATTTGCCACATTCTTCTCAATAAGAGTTCTTGTACATGTTCATTATGGGACCTATTTTATGCAACTTTCCCAGGACTGGGTGCTCAATCTCATCTATACGGAGTTCAGTGTTCACTAGAAAATGAATTATTTCACATGTTGTTTGAACTGAGATCTAATGAATGTGCGGCAAATACTGTATCTAAGTGGTTAAGTTTAAAGACTCCTTTAAGTTCTTTAAGTAATTGACACAACTTTCATGAAGACTCCAGTAAGACCTTTAAGTAATTTACACAACTTTCATGAAGACTCCAATAAGTTCTTTAAGAAATTTACACAACTTCATAAAGACTCCAATAAGTTCTTTAAGTAATTTACACAACTTCATGAAGACTCCAATAAGTTCTTTAAGTAATTTACACAACTTCATGAAGACTCCAATAAGTTCTTTAAGTAATTTACACAACTTCATGAAGACTCCAATAAGTTCTTTAAGTAATTTACACTACTTTCATGAAGACACCAGTAAGTTCTTCAGTAATTGATACAAATTCCACAAAGACTCTAATGAACTATTTATATAATTGATACAACTTCATTAAGATCCCAGTATAGTTCTTTATACAGGGTGTTTATAAAGTCTCACTACACTTGGTATCTAGGTCAATTTGAAAAAAATGTTTATGACGTCATCACAATATGTGCTCAATGGTAAGTTCACTTGTTGCGACAGTTTTCTTAATGACTTGTCTGGACTTTAAGGATTCTGTCTTGGATATCTAAACATATTTCATCATTCACAGCAGGCCTACCAGATCGTGGAGCATCTTCCACATTTCCAGTAGCAATAACTTATTCAACAAATTTCATTGACAGTGGGAGCACATATTGTGATGACGTCATAAACATTTTTTTTCAAATTGACCTAGATACCAAGTGTAGTGAGACTTTATAAACACCCTATATAATTGAAGCATTCAGTATTTTCTAATAAAGATAAATGACAAAATGATGCCCTGTTAGTTTTACAAATTAACAAGAAAAAATAAATTGCTTTCAATGGTTTACACAATATCTAAAAGCATCAGGTGACTCAAAATTTACCTGAATTTTATGAGAATGTATTTTCAATTGATACCTGTGTAATGATTTTTGTGCATTGCTCAATTTCGTTCAATTTTTTTTCCTGTGTATATGCTACTGAAGACATCTTACTCACACATATTTTTTTCCTGTTATGTTTTTTTATGTTTGCGAAACAGACATCAGACCATTTTGCCTTTTAACATTTTTGCGTCTGTCTTTCAGCTGTCGCTATTTCTTATTTCATTCATTTCCATATTTTTCAACTGTTTCAATGTTTTCCTTTGGTGCCTCTGCAATCTTAAAACATTTAATTTCCATGCCAAAAAATGCAACCAGGTTTTCATTTGCTGACAATATAAAAATGTGCATGAGAAAAATCTGATTAAAAACATTTGTTGAAGGAGTGAAAAAAGTAATCATTGAAAAGAGTTTGAAGACAAGAATGTTACGTGAGGTTAGACAAGCAACTGAGTCAGAGAAATATGTTACAAAACTTGATATCTTTAGCAACATAGTGTGTTTTACATTAAGACAGCTAGTTTAGATCCAAAGATGAGATTTATATATTAGGGAAATGAAAAACCAGACAGTTACATATAATTTAGAAAAGATAAAAGCTGGCCTGAAAATTGGTTCAGGTAAGCAATGTAATTGACAGAAAACAAAGGTTAATTTTGGTATTTTTGGAAGAATTTAAAAGTTCTGAATATTGTGCTGTATCCAGCAGTTCCACTGTGAAAGCAAGAGAATAGAAAAAGTTGAAGGAAAATTCTCCTTGTAATTACTCAGATTTATAAAGAGAACTAACTGAATCAACCTGTCTGAAACACTAGACAGTATAGAAGAATAATTGAAACATCAATAGACGAAAACTAATTCAAACAATATGAAAGGTTCAAGGATTTGTTAGAAGCAGATATATATGAAAGATAAAATAGAGAACACTAAAGTTTGCAAGAAAAGAAAAACTGGAGAACGAAAAAAGAAAAAAAAATTATCTCTGATTCAGCAGAAGAAAAGGAAGTAACAATATTTGACCTCGCACTGACCATAACAGGTTGTGGTGCAGATTGAACAACGCAAGGATTGGAATCTGATAAATGTGATTCTGGTATTGGTGAATGTGAATCAATTCAGAGGAAGAGGTATGTTTGCAGCACTCGGAAAAAATGACAAATAATCAACAACAGAAAAAATATGGACCAAGGCATGATCGAACCCGTACTCAGTGGCACAGCGCCTTGCCACGAAAAGCCAAACGCTAGGGAACACTGCCACTCAGCTAACTAAAAAATTAGCTTCATAGCCAATGTCTTTTCGCGAAGGCTTTCCCATGACTATAGCATAAGGCTGCGATCACAGCTCGGAAATAATATTTATAGTCATGGGAAAGCCTTCGCGAAAAGACATTGCCTACGAAGCTAATTTATAGTTAGCTGAGTGGCAGTGTTTCCTAGCGTTTGGCTTTTCATGGCAAGGCGCTGTGCCACTGAGTACGGGTTCGATCCTGCCTTGGTCCATATTTTTTTCTGTTGTTGATTATTTGTCATTTTTTCCGAGTGCTACAAACATACCTCTTCCTCCGAATTGATTCACTGATTATCGCCTCAGAAGTTTCCCTCTATAATAATATTCATTTATTATTATTTGTCTCCTATTGGTGAATGTGACCGGCAAATACATTTGTTTTTTTGGTCAAGTCAGTCCATGATGAAAGAAGGCAAAGTTCTGGACTCAACACTAGAGCCAATCTAGAACAAGTTATGTGGGGATGGCACTGATTTTGAACAGATTACTTCGTTCTTGGAACTTGTTAGGATTGACATATAAATGTTTACACAGAAGATGAAGAAAAAATTAGAAGAATTATGACGAGCATCTAAATTTTATACACAGAAAAAAATCTGAAGAATTATGACTGGCATATAAATTTATACACAAGAGGTGTAGAAAAAATTAGAAGAATTATGACTGCATCTAAATTTATACACAAGAGATGTAGAAAAAATTAGAAGAATTATGACTGGCATCTAAATTTATACACAAGAGATGAACAAAAACATTAGAAGAATTATGACTGGCATATAAATTTATGCACAAGAGATGTAGAAAAAATTAGAAGAATTATGACTGGCATCTAAATTTATACACAAGAGAGATAGAAAAAATTAGAATTATGACTGGCATATAAATTTTACACAAGAGGTGTAGAAAAAATTAGAATTATGACCGGCATATAAATTTATACACAAAAGATGTAAAAAAAATTAGAATTATGACTGGCATATAAATTTATACACAAGAGGTGTAGAAAAAATTAGAATTATGACTGACATCTAAATTTATACACAAGAGGTGTAGAAAAAAATTAGAAAAATTATGACTGGCATCTAAATTTATACACAAGAGATGAAGAAAACATTAGAAGAATTATTATTGGCATCTAAATTAAGAAGATGAAACAAATTAGAAGAAAAATATATGGCTTTCAACAAAATAACATATCTTGCATGGTCAGCCAATCAACAATGAGTGAAATCTTATACAAGATATTGAAGAATGGAAGCAAACATTGTTCTTTGTGAAAATGGTGTTCTTTGCATTGTATACAGCATACCTGAAGGGCTAAAACCATAGGATCTACTATTTCATTCTTTATCTTTATAAAATCTTTCCTGTCTCTTTGTAAGTAATAAAATTTATGTTAAGAAAAACTACTGGGATTAGCTTAATAGCAAAGTTGTTCAATGACTAAAGACAAAGGAATAGGCCAACCAAGAAAAACAAGTTACAATTATGCATTGTACATTTGCATAATATGAATAAGTGCAAATAAAATTAAGATTTATTGTGACGTACACATGCCACTCTTTATAATTACATCATTGATTAAGTTGCTACCATTCTCTCTTAAAATGAAACAACCGTGAAATGTCTGCAGCCATTAATTATAAGCTCAAGCTAAAATAGATCTGCAGAAACGTATTTACATTCCTTATAATAAAAAAGGTTAAAACATTTTATATTATTTATAGATTTGCTCATGCACAATTTAAATAAGTACCACTATTGCAAACTGCCTTTTTTAAACTTTTAAAATAAAAATCGTTTGGCTGTTAAACTATGTTTTGCCAGGTTATTTTTAAGTTTAAATGCCTAAGTAAGACATTGTTTAATTAAAATGCTGTATATTTATGGAAGCTTTTTTGCTATTGTTTTTCAATGTGCATTTTGTATATGAGTAAATATATGTCAAAACAGTGAATGTTTATATAGAAATATAAAATTGTTAACCTTCTTTTATGCTTTTCTTACATCTGTTACTTGAAAAATGGAAATTGATTTTCAAGCTAACATTTTTAAATGGTTAAAACTTGAACATCAAAATATTGTTATATTTAATTTTTTTTATATTTTATTATGTGATTATATTGTCACTTTGGAGTTGTCAAAATCAAGTTACTTAATAATTGTTACTTAAAATGTTTGATGAAAATATTACTCAAATTAAAAACCATGGTCAGATGTTGAGTAAATAATGGATTGTATCCATGAAATTGTTGCATAATAATGCATGTGTATGTGGGCTGTGCTGTTGACATTTTCACTGACCTGTTACTTGAATTATGCTAATAAGTGCCACACAGGAGTACATGTACTGATCTTTGTATTGTAATACAAGCATTATGTATTAATGATTCTGTATGTTCTTAGAGACTTTTTGCTTGAATTATGTATGTCACAGTTTAGTTGTGTGGCTATATTTTTCTCTAAAATGTTGGAGCCTTATGAATATTAAGCTCTTTGGTCTGAAGAATATATCTATATGGCACTTCTGCGTTAGCCATAAATATATTTGTAAAGCTATCCATTATATGTTAAATTAAGAATTAATGGATTAAAACTCTGGTAGTGATGAATGGACTAAAACTCTGGTAGTGATTAATAGACTGAAACTCCAATAGCGATTAAAGGACAAAACTCCAATAGTGATTAATGGAATAAAATTTTGATAGTGCATGATAATTTAACTACATTTTATCGACTTCTAGAATGTGTCATATTTATATTTTTCTTATGTTTGTTTTATAGTACCATCTTCGTTGTACTCAGAAAGTATCCTTTAGCACTTTGACTTATGTCTCGATCACACTGAAACTCTCAGTACATCACACAAACTTGTAGCACAATTATGGGTTCTCTGCATCGTTTACAACTTCTATAGTTCTTCATCATCTGCTGCAGACAGTTTCCTACACTCAGAATATCAGAGAGAGAGAGAGATTAGTTTCCTATGCTCAGAATATCACACAGAGAGATTAGTTTTCCATTATCAGAATATCACACAGAGAGATTAGTTTTCAATTATCAGAATATCATACAGAGAGATTAGTTTTCCATTATTCAAATACACACAGACAGATTTGTTTTACACACAGACAGATTTGTTTTCCATTATAATTGATTAGAATATCACAAAGAGGGATTTATTTTCCATTATTAGAATATCTCACAGAGAGATTAGTTACCTATATGAATCTAGCTGTTGCCAGATGGCACTCTGCTTTGTCTGTCATTTGTTACTTCAATACACAGAGCACTCTTCAGTAGTTTTAGATGGACCCGTAACCATTAGTTGCTTGCTTGCTACAAATAATGAAATCCTTCATAAGTGTTTGAAGTATGTTGCACCAACCTTATGTGGTAAAGGCTTACTAACTACTGTAAAGCTGACAATAAAGATGTAAAGGAGTGAAATAATACAATGGTATTACTTCAGCTTTATCAAACAAATAACATCAGGGCTAAAACTAAGAATAGCAAAATGTTACATCTTCTCAATATTCCTGCATGGTGCAGAAACATAGACATTACACAAGAAAACAGAACAGAAGCCTTTGAAATGTGGATTTATAGAAGAATATGTAGAGTTGGATGAAAGAAAAAAAAACAAATGAAGTTTTAAAACAACTAAAAATTGACAGAGAACTACTAAACACAATTAGAACAAGACAAATGAAATTTTTGGGGCATATTAAAAGACACAGCAGCCTACTAAAAGTAATATTGGAAGGGAAAAAACAAGGTAATAGAGGCTGAGGCAGACCAAGACTAACATGGATGAGTAAAATCAAAAGATGGACAAATCAGCCTATGACAATCTGCACCATCAAAGCAAGAGACAGAGTGGAATGGTGCTCCATGGTAGCAAACCTTCAATGTGGAGATGGCACTCGATGAATTAATTACTTCAGCTTTACATAGGTGAGGAACAACACACAATTTCTGTTTTGATTTTGTGCTCTCTCTACCCCACCAAAGACTGTAATCACACCATTTTATTATTCTTGTTTTTTCCTTTTCATCTGTTGTTCTGGTATGGCTGAATGCGTTATGTTTCTGCTAGCAATTTCTTCAGGTTTGTAATAGTCTAGCCTTTGTCTGTACTCAGTCTCCACATTGATAATAATTGTCTATTCTGCTGGAGGATTTACTTAATGATTTGTCCTCACAGTCTCATGAATGTCGTCAACTTAAACTTTGTGTCGAGTTATAATTATTTAATATTTATTAATACGACTGTCAACAGTGACATGACCATTCAAGTGTTGTACAGTGATGCTGCTGAGAATAACAACACAACATTTAGAAAGAATTGTTGCACGTACTGTATATATTATACAAACTATACGATTGACAAAAATATGTCAATGTGTGCCATAACAGTTCAAATGTGTCTTGATAAAAAATTAATGTGACTTATTTGAGAAACCTGACCTTGTTAATTTGTTTGAGGAAACTTAAAATACAGCTTTTCTTCTTAAAACAATTTGTTAGCAATGATTGTAAAAGCAATTTCTATATTATCAAATGACATTAAGTGCCTGAATGTTGACATTAATCTGCTTCCAGAATAAGTGCTTTCATGATGACATGTGAAAGTATAGCTGATTTTTGGACAATTATATACCATAATCATCTTCACCATTCTTTAAAATTTACTTCAATCATATACAAGTATGTTTATTAATGCTTTTGGGCTATTCTTGCAATCTGTGTGCTTATTGAACAGCCATTCACATTAACTTTGAAGTTCCATATTTACATTTTTTTTTAGAACATTATTCATGTTTGTTTTGTCTGTTTTGAAAAGTATATTTGTTGCAGATCAAAAGCTAAATGCTCTAGAGAATTGCTGTTTTATAGAGAATGCTGTATAATGTTATAAATAAAAGAATTACAACACAGAAGGATTAAAGCATTAACATTTGAATGATTAAACAATATATGGGAGAAATAAATGTGTTATAATCAATAAGATTTCCTCTTTTTTCATTATCATAGTGAGATGCATTTCAGTGTGTTTTGCAACTTGTGATCCATTCATTTTCTGTATTGATTTGTTTGGAACAGCTTCCCTAGTCTTTTGTTATCCTTGGTCTTTCTGCAAGGCAGCAGTTGTTTGTTGCCGGAATTGCCTCTCATAGAAAAGCAGTCTTGCTAAACTAATTAATCTATCTATCTATCTATTGACCTTTCGAGCCGTAACCGGCCCATAGGGCGTAGACCAAGATACACCTTCTCCTATATGAATTTTTGTTCTCTAGCAGTTTTCTTTTAAAGATATTTTATTAAATCTCGCCATCTGTCTCTGTTCTGTGCAAGCAGTTCTATCTCATTGAGGGAGCCGATTCCTGCTGCTCTTGCCTCTCTCATCAATGTTCTTCTCAGTGTCTCCCTGGGTCTTCCTCTTTTTCTTTTACCTGTTGTTTCCCATATGAGGGCTTGCTTTGCTATTCGATTATATCTCTTCTCATCACATGTCCAACGTATGACCATCGTCTTTTCTTTATTACTGAAGATATTAGTGGTTGATTGGCGATTCTCTAATTTCCTCGTTTGTTTTGAATTCGTTCCATTCTATACCAAGTATTTTCCTTAGACATTTATTTTCGAATGCGTTCACTTTGTTTCTATATCTCTTGTTGTTTTCCAGCTTTCACACGCATACGTAAGGGTTGATAGTACATTTGATTTGAATAGCCTAAGTTTTGTGTTTGTGCTAATGAGTTTGATTTCCACAACTTTTCAAGGCTTCTGAAAGACATTGCTGCTTTAGCCAGTCTGATTCTAATTTCTTTGCTCGTATCCCCTTCTCGATCAATGTGACTTCCAAGATAGATAAAGTGATCGATCTCTTCTACTGGTTTAACTAACTAATTAATATTTCTTCCTAAATAGGTTTGTATCTAATATTTCTTCCTAAATAGGTTGTATCTAATATTTCTTCCTAAATAGGTTGTATCTAATATTTCTTCCTAAATAGGTTTGTATCTAATATTTCTTCCTAAATAGGTTGTATCTAATATTCTTCCTAAATAGGTTGTATCTAATATTTCTTCCTAAATAGGTTTGTATCCAAATCTGTCCCTAAATAGGTTGTATCTAATATTTCTTCCTAAATAGGTTTGTATCCAATATCTGTCCCTAAATAGGTTGTATCTAATATTTCTTCCTAAATAAATTTGTATCTAATATTTCTTCCTAAATAGGTTTGTATCTAATATTTCTTCCTAAATAGGTTGTATCTAATATTTCTTCCTAAATAAGTTTGTATCTAATATTTCTTCCTAAATAGGTTTGTATCCAATATCTGTCCCTAAATAGGTTTGTATATAATATTTCTTCTCTGGGATTATCTTATTCTTCCTGCATATATTCTACCCATTTTTTTTTTTTTAAACCAGGTCTTGCCTAATAAGACTAAACATAAATAAACTGATTGGTCGGTAATTTTAAAATGTAAAATGATAAACCTGCAACGAAAAGCATATTAACTGAAGTCACATTTAAATAAATATGACTGCAGTTAATATGCTTTTCGTTGCAGGTTATCATTTTATGAATGAAAGAACAGTATGATCAGGATAAACACTGTTGGTTGCTGGAAGGGGGAAGGGGGGGCTGAGCAGATATGGGACTGCAGTGAAGCCATTCCGTGTTCTAAAGTCTAAAGTCTTTAATGGGTTAAGTAATATCAAATATGATTTCTTAAAATTTTATATATTTTGTATAAAAAGTAATTTAAAGTTTGTCATAAAGGGATATGTCAAATATCAGCCAACAAATAAATATTGCATACATTATGGTAAAGTTGTTCATTGTAATGTCATATATTTTTGTCTGGAACAATCTGTATGAGATCAGAGCTTTGATTAAAGGAAATAATGAAATCAGTTTGTCATTGATTTATTTTGAATATATTCCACTGTTGTGTTTAGTAGTAGAGAAATCAAACTGTTATTCTTCTCCAACTGTCTAGAAGTAGCAAAGTAAATTTATTAATTTAATAGGTTCTCTCCATGCCATGATAAACTTATGGGTAGTATGGTGCTGGTGAATTTATCCATTCACAACCACAGATACATTTTGAGTTATGTGATTGGTATCAAGTCAGGCCACCGTCTTCCCAGAAAAATTCTCTGCAACTTATTTTTTAGAGCCTATCTTCAGTAATAAAGAAAAGACGATGGTCATACGTTGGACATGTGATGAGAAGAGATAATAACCGAATAGCAAAGCAAGCCCTCATATGGGAAACAACAGGTAAAAGAAAAAGAGGAAGACCCAGGAGACACTGAGAAGAACATTGATGAGAGAGGCAAGAGCAGCAGGAGTCGGCTCCCTCAATGAGATAGAACTGCTTGCACAGAACAGAGACAGATGGCGAGATTTGATAAAATATCTTAAAAGAAACTGCTAGAACAAAAAATCCATATAGGAGAAGGTGTATCTGGTCTACGCCCTATGGGCGGTACGGCTCGAAAGGTCAATAGATAGTATGGTGCTGGTGAATTATCCATTCACAACCACAGATACATTTTGAGTTATGTGATTGGTATCAAGTCAGGCCACCGTCTTCCCAGAAAAATTCTCTGCAACTTATTTTTTTAGAGCCTTGTTTATGAAAAAAAAAGGTGCTACTTTTGAGTATTAAACCAGACCCTTAAGATCAAAACCAACTACACTAATAACTCAGCCATCCATAGCTCTGAAATACATTCATCATCAGTACCATTCCTGCTGGCGTAGGTGATCATGTCTCGCCACAACTTTCAATCTCGACAGTTATTTATCATTTCGGTTGTGACCTTCTGCCAAGCCAAATATATTATTCATATCAATTAATCATGGATGTGTTATTATGTTTCCATAGAAACAAGATGTTTGAGGACAGCAGAAAATGCCACAACATCAATAAACTTTATCGTTTGCCATCTTTTACCTCTGACGAGGTCCCTAGAGACTAGGAACTGAATTTTGCGTGTTAATCCGTTTTTTCCTGGTAGCCGTGTGCACAGGGTCCTTCGCCGCACGGGCAGATAACTCCATCATCGGAGGTACTCATTTTTTTCCGTGGATGAGTAATTGATGTTTCAAGCCGGGCCTTGCTGCTGAGACCAGGGGTGGTTGCCGCAGAGAAAAATCATAAATAAAAATCCTAACTGGTGCAGCCGGGATTTGAACCCACAACCTCTCTGTCTCGAGACCAACAGTCCCCAACTTTTATTGATTTAGAGCTGTTGTGTGTGATGTTTTTTTTTCTGTTTTTTTTTCTGGTCTAGATAGTCTGATATGTGTTCAGTCGGGCAAGCACACGCTGACACGATGGGGCGTCCTGGATTGTCGATTTTGTGAATTTTGGGGAGCATATAGAAAGATGGTTTCCAAGACCACTATTCGGGATAATGAGGCGGGACGCGCTAGGAGGAAGGAGGTTGTCACGGATCAGTTCCTTGATGGTAGAATATGGAATATGAGTGTCTTATGCGGGATGCTGCTTTGTTGAACAGCTTCTCACGTGCAGAATCTGCCAACATATATATATGTACATCATCATCAAGTACCAAGCCTGCTGATCATGTCCTCTCCACAACTTCCATCTGGACAGTTATTTATAATTTATGTTGTTGACCTTCTCCCAAGCCATTCTCTTAAGCTGTCATATATCTTTTCTATTTGCCCTCCTATCTTTTCTGTTCGTCGGGCCGGGTAATCTTACCTGCTTACTGTATGCAGTTTATAGTACAACTGCGGCTGCCCTGCTGAATTGCAAGTATGCTCGGGAGAGTAAAAGGCTAAGAGAGGGTACCCTGAAATAAACAACACCACTGCCTTGTGGGTGAGACTTTTAGTCAAAGGCTAGCTGAGGCAAAGTAAAAAAAAGAACCGACGGAAGGCTACAAAAAACCACCGTTGGTAATTTATTTATACAATCATGAATCGCCACAATAATATATATAGCCATAGAGGTGAAAACATATCTATACCTATGTTTCATAGATTATACCAAAGCATTTGACAAAGTAAAGCACCAAGAAATAATAAAATTTTAGAAAGCATAAACGTAGACAGCAAAGATCTAAGAATAATAAAGTACATGCACTGGCAACAAACAGTGGTCATAAGAATGGAAAGCAATTGGGATGTTTCAACAAATAAAACAGGGTGTTAGACAAGGTTGTGTGCTGTCACCAGATTTGTTTATATTTATATGAGATTATTTTAAGATCTATAAGCAACATTCCTGGAATAACAATTGGAGGTCATGATATAAATAATCTTAGTATACTGATGATACAGTCTTAATAGCTAAGAGTGTAAATGAGTTTACAAGAAATGTTGGACATTATAGTGAAAGAAAGCAAAAATAAAGGACTCAGCCTTAATAGCAAAAAGACAAAAGTAATGGTAACAACAAAGAAAAAGACATCACCTCGGTGCAAAATAAAGACAAGTGAACAATATTAAAACAAGTAAATGAATTTGAATATTGGGAACTTTGTTAACCTCAGACGGAAGATGTACGAAAGGGGTGAGATGCAGAATGGCTCATGCAAAAGCAGCTTTCCAAAAAATTAGGACGATACTATGCAATCCATTTTTGACAATAGAAACAAGAAAAAGAGTTCTTAAAAGTTATGTAGAGCCAATCTTATTAACATATGGATGTGAATCATGGACATATGACAACAGACAAGAAAATCACTGGAGTCTGTAGAAATGTAGTTTTACAGAAGAATGTGAGAATACCATGGACAGCTAAGAAGAGTAATGAAAATGGTCTGAAAGAGGTCAAAGCAAAAAGAGAGTTAATTTCCAATATTAGGAAGAAATAAGCATCATATTTTGGTCATGGAATGAGAAGAGACAACTAGAATATATTGTAACAACTGGAAAAATTGAGGGACGAAGAGATAGAGGAAAGCAAAGAGAACAGAGACAGCTTAAGAGAATGACTTGGCAGAAATCAACAACAGAAATGATAAATAACTATCTAGATCGAAAGTTGTGAAGAGACATGATCACCTACGCCAGCAGGCCCGGTACATGATGATGATGATGATGATGATGATATATATATATATATATATATATATATATATCATCATGTGCCATGACCGCTTGGCGCAGGTGATCATGTCCGTCCACAATCTTCTTTTTATCTGCAGTGCATCGTATCAGTTCTGTTGTTGACTGTATTCCATGCCATGAAACCAAAACTATCCAGTATTTTCACTCTTTGTCGTCCACGATCTCTCGTCCTTTTATTTGCCAGTTGTAACCACGTATTCCAACTTTCCTCTTCTCATGATGTGCCAAAAAAGTGTTGATTGTTTCTTTCTGGTGTTTTTTTAGGAGTTCCCTTTTGTGTTGGCCTCTTTGAGAAATTCTTCATTGGTCTTTTTAACTGTCCAGGGAACTTTCAACATTCTTCTGAGAAATCCCATCTCTGTGGCATCTAATCATCTATTCATTTGTTTGTCTACTGTCCATGATTCGCTTCCATAGGTCAGAAATGGTTCTATATAGCACCGATGAACTCTCTTTCTCACTGCTATTGATATAGATTGTTGCATAAAATATTTTTCATTTTCTGAATGCTATTTGCCTGAGCTATTCTACTTTTTATTTCTGTGGTGCATCTCCCATCTGATGTTATTATTGTGTCCAAGTACAGGGTGTTTATAAAGTCTCACTACACTTGTATCTAGGTCAATTTGAAAAAAAAAATGTTTATGACGTCATCACAATATGTGCTCCCACTGTCAATGAAATTTGTTGATAAGTTTATTGCTACTGGAAATGGAAGATGCTCCACGATCTGGTAGGCCTGCTGTGAATGATGAAATATGTTTAGATATCCAAGACAGAATCCTTAAAAGTCCAGACAAGTCATTAAGAAAACTGTCGCAACAAGTGAACTTACCATTGAGCACATATTGTGATGACGTCATAAACATTTTTTTCAAATTGACCTAGATACCAAGTGTAGTGAGACTTTATAAACACCCTATATATATATATATATATATATATATATATATATATATATATATATATATATATATATATATATACTTCTAAATTTTAAATAACGTAGCAAGGGACACAATCCTGACAAAAGCACAAATTTTGTGGTTGCAAGAGTTATCCATGAAGAGAACAATACATTAATGTATATTTATTATCTGAAGTAGAAAAAGCTATAAAAACAATGAAAAAGGGAATAGCAGCAGGACCTGACAATGTACAGATAGAGATGATACAGGCACTAGAAGATTTTGGCATTGAAGTGATCACAGACATATGCAATATATATATACCATACAGGATACATACCAAATGAACTAAAAACATCAACTTTAATTGCATTGCCTAAAAAGTATGGTGCAGTTGAATGCAGTGATTTTAGAACAATAAGCCTAATGAGCCAGGTAACAAAAAGTTTACTAAAAGTTATACAAGGAAGGATTCAGAATAAAATTAATACTGAATTAGATGAGCAACAATTCGGATTCATGAAAAACAGTGGGACAAAAGAAGCCATATTCAGCATGAGGACATTGATTGAAAAGTACATAGAAGTAAACAAACCAATATATGCCTGCCTTCATAGACTACACCAAAGCATTTGATAGAATACACCATAGTCAACTTATAGACTGCCTAAAAGATATAAATCTGGATGACACAGACATACGACTGATATGTAATTTGTACTGGGAGCAGACAGCAATAATAAAATATAACAAGGAGAACTCTACACCATTGATATAAAAAAGAGGATTAAGACAAGGATGCATCCTATCACCAAACTTGTTCAATTTATACACTGAGCAAATCTTTAAAAACATCACTGAGATGCCAGGCCTAAACATTAATGGGAAGATAATCAATAACCTAAGATATGCTGATGATACTGTACTACTAGCAGAAAATCCTAAAGATCTACAACAATTACTTAATGTAATAAACATGACAAGCAAAAAAAATAATGACTAGATATGAATATCAAAAAGACTAAAACTATGATCATAAACAAAGAAAATTCTCAAGACCTACAATTAAATATCAAAGTGGAAGAATACATCTAGAGACAGTTCAGAGCTACAACTGCCTGGGACATACTATAACCAGTGATGGAAAATGTACAACTGAAATAAATAAAAGAATAGGTATGGCAAAAAGTAATTTCAATGCCATGAAAAATATACTAACATCAAAACAAATAACACCAGGGCTAAAACTAAGAATAGCAAAATATTACATCTTCTCAGTATTCCTGTATGGTGCAGAAACATGGACATTAGACCAGAAAACAGAACAGAAAATTGAAGCCTTTGAAATGTGGATTTATAGAAGAATAGGTAGAATTGGATGGAAAGAAAAGAAAACAAACGAGGAAGTTTTAAAAACAATTAAAAAAGAAAAGAGAACTACTAAACACAATTAGAGCAAGACAAATGCAATTTTTGGGTCATGTTAAAAGATACAACAGCCTAATAAAAGTAATATTGGAAGGGAAAATACAATGTAAAAGAGGCAGAGGCAGACCAAGACTAACATGGACGAGTAACATCAATAGAT
The DNA here is from genome assembly GCA_032433765.1 of Megaustenia siamemsis. Taxonomy (NCBI): domain Eukaryota; kingdom Metazoa; phylum Mollusca; class Gastropoda; order Stylommatophora; family Ariophantidae; genus Megaustenia; species Megaustenia siamemsis. The sequence continues at coordinate 22,307,762 of JAVIAB010000106.1, forward strand.
GTACAAGTAGGCATTTGACAATCTGCACCATCAAAGCAAGAGACAGAGTGGAATGGCGCTCCATGGTAGCCAACCTTTGATGCGGAAACGGCACTCAGTGATGATGATGATGATATTTATTATACATGTGCTATATTACTGAGCCGCGATAGCTCAGTGGTTAGTGAACTGGACTACAAAGGACAAGGGATAGGGTTCGATCCCAACCGACGGCTTCCGTTTTCGCCCAGCCTTAAATGGGTACCGGATTTTTTTTCTGAGAAAGTAAAGCGGCACGAGCGTAATACCGACCACGTTACCCCAAAAATTATGTGCCGAAAGTCTGTAAAATTTATGATCACTAACACCGTATTCCCTATACACTATACGCCACCACTTGGCGTGACGGGGGTACTTTACTTTTTTTTTTTTTAACTATGTTACTATAATAATACTATTATAGTTTAAACTTCCGAGGCGAGAATCGAACAAACTGCTCAGAGACAATCGTATTTTCACAACACTCGGAATAATCCACAAATAAGAGAAAAAAAGCAGGAAAACTGAAGTAGCATGCTGCATCGTACCGGTATCCTTCAACACTTCTCTCTGTCATTTCCACATATATCGAAAGCAAAAGGGCTAGAGGGTTTTCCCGAAAGCACCCCAAGCTTGTGACGTCTTTAGTTATGTTAGCTGTAGACGGCTGACGTCATTTTACCCACAACCGCCGCCCTTGATAGGAATGCTAAATACGTCACAACCATTTGGGTGGTCTCCCTCAGCGGACAGGCAATCAATATATGTGGCAATGGCTTTGTCACGATCGCCATGCGTGTCGTCCCACACTGTACTAAAATTACCGGTTACTGTATCTAAAAGAACAAATAAAACGGGGTGTTAGACAAGGTTGTGTGCTGTCACCAGATTTGTTTAATATTTATATTGAGATTATTTTAAGATCCATAAGGAACATTCCTGGAATAACAATTGGAGGTCATGATATAAATAATCTAAGGTATGCTGATGATACAGTCTTAATCGCTAAGAGTGAAAATGAGTTACAAGAAATATTAGACATTATAGTGAAAGAAAGCAAAAATAAAGGACTCAGCCTTAATAACAAAAAGACAGAAGTAATGGTAACAACAAAGAAAAAGACATCACCTCGGTGCAAAATAAAGACAAGTGGAAGAATATTAAAACAGGTAAATGAATTTGAATATTTGGGAACTTTGTTAACCTCAGATGGAAGATGTACGAAAGAGGTGAGATGCAGAATGGCTCAGGCAAAATCAGCTTTCCAAAAATGAGGAAGATACTATGCAATCAATTAATTTTATTATTATTCATAATTAATTAATTAAATGTTATGTAGAGCCAGTCTTAACACGTGAATCATGGACAATAGGGCAACATACAAGAAAATCACTGGAGTCTGTAGAAATGTGGTTTTACAGAAGAATGTTGAGAATACCATGGACAGCTAAGAAGAGTAATGCAAATGTTCTGAAAGAGGTCAAAGCAAAAAGAGAGCTAATTTCAAATATTAGGAAGAAACAATCATCATTTTTTTTTTGGCCATGTAGTGAGAAGAGAACAACTGGAATATATTTTAACAACTTGAAAAAATTGAGGGACGAAGAGAGAGGGAAGCAAAGAGAAAAAATACTAGACAGCTTAAGAGAATGACTTGGCAGAAGGTCAACAACAGAAATGATAAATAACTGTTGTGATCGAAAGTTGTAGAGAGACATGATCACCTACACCAGCAGGCCCGGTACTTGATGATGATGATGTATCTAAAAGTATATGCATAAAGCTTTCATATTAACTCATCTCCTAGACAACTCTAGCCAGGGCTACCTAACATGACGCTGTAACATCTCTATAGTCGCTCCCTTCGACAAGAAAAGCGGAATTCATAAAGTCACGAAGAAATTAAAGACTTAGTACAGCAATCAACGTCCCTGTGGTCCGAACGCAAGGTGCCTGACAGCTACAAAGCTGGAAGTTGTCAGAGGAGACGGAACTAGACCTGCTGCAGATACCAGCACGCTGTGGCATCCCTGGAAAATGTGAAATCAGATGGTCTCGTAGGAGAAGGTGAGAGCCTTCAACAGCCCAACCAACCCCAGAGTCTCAAAGAAATAAAAGCAATCCAGGAAAACAGAACGGAGGGAGTTACATATAAAATATGAGCCAGAACATGACAGCTTAAACAAGCTTAGCAGACATGATCAGACCAAGATATTCAGACTCTGAACAGGTCATTGTGGCCCCAAAGCACATCTACACAGAAGAGGCCTCAGTGACATTGCAACGTGTGACTGTGGAGCAGCCAAACAAACTCCAGCGCAAACACTACAGGACTGCAGCGCTATATGAACACAAATATGGCCCACAGAAAGAACCCTAGATGACAAGTTATGGGGAACCGGTGATGACCTCAAACGCACCGTCTTGTTCGTGACCCAAGCTGATCTAAATGTATAGCAATAGCTTATGTTGAAGAAGAAAGAAAGAAAAGTTCACTAAAAAAAGAAAGAAAAAAGAAATAAAGAAATTACAATGGAGCTTTCTTAAACTGTTTCCAAATGATTTGGAGTGGGGATGGTAAGGGAAAGAGACAAATGAATCAATGCAAAGAAACAAAACCTTTACATTAAAGGCGCTATAGAGAAAACATTGTAAATGTACACATTAAATACATTTTAGACTTTTAAACTGTTGAGAAATTATCATCGATCTTCAATAACACAAGGAGATTGAACTAACACGGCCACTGAATCTGCCGTCTTGCAAAAGGTAATCACTTCCAACGTATCTTGAGAGACCTCAGCACAATAGCGGGAAATGAAAGTTTGCTACATAATACGATGCTAATTTGTTTTATAACATTATCAATTGTTAAATGTTTGTTTTTTCGCTCCATAATTTGTTTATTTTAAAAATTTTAATTTGGTTTGTAAAATTAAAAACGTATTAGGAGATCATTTGTAAGGAAGCCCCCGATATTTGACTGGGCCAACAGGGGATAAGAAAAACTATTTAAGTTAACATCAAATAATTCAGCAGGTAATTTGGCGTTACAGTCACAGAGCGGAAGTTGTCAGCAACTCCTAGCTGATGGCTTGCGCCAGGATGGGTGAACATGAGTTATCCAGACCCTACTCCACCTCTTCGTGGTTCCTCATGCAACAGAGTAACCAGTCTAGTCTGGCCAAGTGAGTAGGAATTGAAGAGTGAAGACAACTCGGCACTCAAACATACTGTTGTAGTTTCCTCATATTCCAAGTCCGGCTTGTTGCAGGAGCTACTGAATTAAGTGCTCTGTGCACACTGTGAGCTGTGCGTTTCATCTGTTTTGATCATGTTTCGATATTCCGATTGTTTACGATGAATGATGATATCGTATGATGGAGAACAGATGGCTGTGTTCACTTTCTGTGCAGTTTCGCCTTGTCTTTTGGCGTGTGCTGAAACTGCTATGATGGGGATGACAGCTACCTTTCTTTGTTTGGGAGATGAAATGGTAATTGGGATTATTCCACTGGCACGGGCGGTTGAGCAATTATGGATTTTAATTCGTTTGCAGCGATACCGGGGCCTTCCATAGCCATAACATACAGTGCTTAAGTCGGATGTATTTGGCCAAAAGGTGCAAGTATCACAGTTTTGTGTGTGTGTGTGTGTTTTTTTTTTTTTTTTTTTTTTTTTTAACTACAAACAGAAATACTACGCATTTACGTTGATTTAGCGCCCTGTTAAGGGCGTATGACGAAGAAGGATAACTTGTGTCGTTATCGGCGCCCCAGAAATATCCAGGAGATCAACTATTATTTTAGTCATAGGGTTAACGCGCAACATTACTTAAATTACAGGAGAGACTTAGTAAAACATGATCGTGGAACTTTGAGATTGTAATTATACATTACAGGTGAGACTTAGGAAAACATGATCATGGAACTTTGAGATTGTAATTATACATTACAGGAGAGACTTAGGAAAACATGATCATGGAACTTTGAGATTATGATTATAAATTAGAGGAGAGACTTAGGAACACATGATCATGGAACTTTGAGATTGTAATTATACATTACAGGAGAGACTTAGGAACACATGATCATGGAACTTTAAGATTGTAATTATACATTACAGGAGAGACTTAGGAAAACATGATCATGGAACTTTGAGATTGTAATTATACATTACAGGTGAGACTTAGGAAAACATGATCATGGAACTTTGAGATTGTAATTATACATTACAGGAGAGACTTAGGAACACATGATCATGGAACTTTGAGATTGTAATTATACATTACAGGTGAGACTTAGGAACACATGATCATGGAACTTTGAGATTATGATTATAAATTAGAGGAGAGACTAAGGAACACATGATCATGGAACTTTGAGATTATGATTATAAATTAGAGGAGAGACTTAGGAACACATGATCATGGAACTTTGAGATTGTAATTATACATTACAGGAGAGACTTAGGAACACATGATCATGGAACTTTAAGATTGTAATTATACATTACAGGAGAGACTTAGGAACACATGATCATGGAACTTTGAAATTGTAATTATACATTACAGGTGAGACTTAGGAAAACATGATCATGGAACTTTGAGATTGTAATTATACATTACAGGAGAGACTTAGGAACACATGATCATGGAACTTTGAGATTGTAATTATACATTACAGGTGAGACTTAGGAACACATGATCATGGAACTTTGAGATTGTAATTATACATTACAGGAGAGACTTAGGAACACATGATCATTGAACTTTGAGATTGTAATTATACATTACAGGAGAGACTTAGGAAAACATGATCATGGAACTTTGAGATTGTAATTATACATTACAGGAGAGACTTAGGAAAACATGATCATGGAACTTTGAGATTGTGATTATAAATTACAGGAGAGACTTAGGAAAACATGATCATTCAGTATTTCAAACGTTGCACTTGTTTCAGATTTGTTCTGTTTATTTTTATGCTGCATGATGGTGATGATTATTTCTTTGATATGACCATTACTTCTGTTTTCTTACTATTCAGACTGAGACCTTTCTTGTTGCTTTCTTTCACTATTATGTCTATCATTTCTTGTAGTTCATTCTCTGTCTCTGCTATTAAGACTGTGTCATCTGCATATCGCAAATCATTTATGTTGTGACCGTTGACTTCAATTCTTTTTTTGTTTACTATAGATCTCATAATATTTTCGCTGTGAAGTGAAAACAGATCTGGTGACAGAACACCGCCTTGTCTGACTCCTTGTTTTATAAATTGAAATTGTCCTGTTTGGTTGTTAATTCGTATTGTTGCTGTTTGTTGCCAGTACATGTTTTTTTATGATTCACAGATCTTTGCCATCAATGTTTAATTTCTCCAGCATATTGATGATCTCCACATGCTTTACGTTGTCAAATGCTTTTGGGTAGTCTATAAAGCACATATAGATCTTTCTTTAACTCTATTACTCTTTCTATCAATGTTATTAAGATCTATATTGCATTATTGGTGCCATTTCCTTTCACAAATCCACTTTGTTCCTCACTTATTTCTGATTTATTTTGTTCCTTACACGTCTCATGATGATTCTTAGTAATATTTTCTTCATATGGCTCATGAGACTAATAGTGCGATAGTCTTCACAATCAGTGGCACCTGACTTCTTCGGTATGGTTACAAAGATAGATTTAGTAGATCTTCGGGTATGTGTTCTATAAATTATACCCGGAAGAAATTAAAGGAGACAGTAATTGACAGAAGGTCCAATTAAATCCTACCTGCACTATTGTCTATTAATCATGTAACCAACAGCTACCTAATCCTGGCCAACGTTTCTTCCTGCCACTTTTCAGATCAGTGTTTGGTTTTCGTGTTTATATTTCATTATTTATGCTAGACTAGTTTTTGTTACTTTCTACTAATTTAGCTTCGAGGTAAATTTTGTGTTGTTGTTTTTTTTAAAATTAAGGTCAGAAAGGATTGGGGAGTTCTTGTTGATGCCCCAGGCATTAATTCTTCTTCTTTCTTCTTAATCTTCTGAACTCTGGTAGGAGCATAGAGCAACCACAAGAGATCTCCACCCATCTCGGTCTAGAGCAACCACGGACAACTCTCGCCTGGACTTGCCAGGCTCAATCATTTCATCATTTATGGCTCGTCCCCATTGGCCTGCCTCTTCTTTGTTTGTCAAGTGGTGACCATGTTAATTGGGCTCAAATGGAGGGTTTGAAAAAGACAAGAATATGTAAAGTTGGGCCTTTAACTTTGAATGTTCCAGAGTTCGAACGCTACATTCAAGAGAATTTCGATCTGGAGTTTTAACGTTATAAAGAATCCCCATTTTCTTCCTCTCCACCTGCCACACGAACTATCTCCACTTCTCACTAAGTTTCAGTGAGTGCAATTTTCCTTTGTTTTTTTAAATATATATATATATAAAAAGCGTCAACGTGTATATATCATTTTATTTAATTTTCTTTTCCCTCTTAGTTTATTGTTTAGGTTCTTTATTTAGGGGGTTCTCTTTAGCTTGTCTTACATTATGTGTATTTGCTTTAGGTTTACATATATAACAATGGGCATTTTTAGCGTCTGATTAATTTATTTCCCATGATTTCTTATGGAAATAAAATGATTCGGTCTTCGAAGAATTCATTGTTAATCAAACGGCCTCCTGGAACGAAAGTTTGGAGTTCGATGCACCACCATCCGTATAATAAAGACAGTTCTGGTTCACCGATCCTTGCAAGCATTACTACATGAGTCACTGACCGCTTTCATCTCGTGCTGACAAGTGACATAACACTTCGCCCCAGGACTGCTATTACATTAACTGTCCCCAAAATAGTACGCTTTAGGGCTGCCCTGCAGCATGATATTACTACGTGTGATGATAACAATCAAATATTGAAATAAATAAGGCATCTTTTATGGGCCCGTATTCAATTCTCGTGAAAGCTCGTCCAGGGAGAGAAAATAAGAGATGTACGACTTTGCCTTGGCAGCCATTTTTGAGCCGCAAAGAGAGTTAGAAAACAGATAATATATCGACTTGATGGTAAGTAACTTAACCAGCTCTGTCATAAACACGGTTTTTGTTTGTCAGACATGAATATAAATGAACAGTTTAAGAGAGAAATATGAAAGTTCGCAAACATGAGATACTTAAGACAGCTTTACGTTTGAAGGAGCTGTATGATGTTGACATTTTCGAACTTTCACTTTAGGACGAGATCCTCCTACGAAACTTAGGCGCGGTTTTCTCATCTTTTGGTTGTGGTCGCTGTCTTGTCGGGGAAGTTAGCGTATCTTTTGTGGATAATGACGTTGAAAGTCTTGCTTATACATAAAATTTGTCGTCATGGTGGCGTTGCGCCAGAATTATTCAATCAATTCACCTTGATGATGTTGGCATGCAAAGAATGTGGATGTGTAAACATTAAAAGTTAAACCTTCCACGAGTCCTTCCTTCCTTAACCTTAATATTATACAATTTAAATTAAGTTAATCATAAACATAAACTTATACAGGCCCCTCTTGTTTTTCTTGTTTTTTTTTTTAAACTTGAAATGTTGTCATCAGTAGCGATGACAGCTCGTTCCGCTAGGATTCAGGAGCCCTGCTGTTTCAGTGATTAGGCATCGTAGGGTGCACCATAGTTTCTTTTCCACTTCCAGGATGGTGGGCGTAGACAACATTGACCTCCTTGACTATGTACAGTGACAATTTTTATTTTGTAGGATTTTTTTTGGGGGGGGGGGTAATTTACTAGTTTAGCGTCCCAAATTATTTCTGCTTTGAGTAATGTCCCCTTGCACTTTATTTGGTTCCTCTTGAATCTGTTATCTCTCTCTCTCTCTGCGATCAAGATTCAATCAGAGTAGGATTCCAGACTCTCACTTGATGACAGCTGTCTGTGAATTGATCGACCCCACAGACAGAACATCATACTTAGAGTCTGTTAGATCCACTCCGATTGAATACCTGTTAAAACTTTGCACTGTGTTCTGCACCAGTGGCCCAGTGCATCTGATTTCAGTCAGCATTTTGTTCAGGTTTGCTTTCCTTAGCCTTTGATTGTCCCCAATCTTCCTCTTCCTGCAAGGCAGCAGATTGTCTTTTCTGTAGGGGGATTCTGCCCTTAGATGGTCTGCCCTCCCATGTTTACGAGCACCATCAGCCCGAGTCACAAGAGGTGACTAACACAGACATGCACACACAAAGATATGAGATGTGACTAACACAGACATGCACACAGCGATACGAGGCATGACTAACACAGACATGCACACAGCGATACGAGGCATGACTAACACTGACACATCAAGATATGAGATATGACTAACACAGACATACATGCAAAGATATGACACATGACTAACATAGACATGCACACAAAGATATGAGATATGACTAACATAGATATGCACACACAAAGATATGACACATGACTAACACAGACATGCACACACAAAGATATGAGATGTGACTAACACTGGCATGCACACAACGATAAGGGGCATGACTAACACTGACACTCACCAAGATATGAGATATGACTAACACAGACACACACATACACTAAGATATGAGATGTGACTAACACAGACACACTCTAAAATATGAGATATGACTAACACAAATACACATACTAAGATATGAGATATGACTAACACAGTCATGCAAACACAAGATATAAGACATGACTAACATAAACATGCACTCACAAAGATAGGAGACGTGACTAACATAGACATGCACACACAAAGATATGAGATATGACTAAATGCACACAAAGATATGAGACATGACTAATATAGACATACACACATTAAGATATGAGATGTGACTAGCATGGACATACACATAAATATATAAGACATGACTAACATAGACATGCACACACAAAGTTATGAGATGTGACTAGCATAGACATGCACACAAGGATATCTCTCTCTCTCTCTCTGCGATGGAGACTCAATCAGAGTAGGATTCCAGACTCTCTCATGAAGTCAGCTGTCTGTTTAAGCAAATCGATTGCCCCATATAGTTTCTCTTCCAGGGAGGTGGGCGTGGACCACATTGCTCAGAAGGATATGAGATGTGACTAACATAGACATGCACACAAAGATACGAGATATGACTTTTATCCATGTTTCTGATCCATACAAAAGGACTGATTTTGTCCGATTTCTGGGACTGGGTTTGCCATCTAACATCAATCGAACACTTGCTTACCAGACTGTATAGCATATTACAAAGACCACCACACAAAGGTGTGTAGAGTCTCAGTCAGCTCTAGTTGATGACCGATAACACTGCATCAGAGATTTGGAATAGCCTACAATTAAACCTAACAAACCTTGTTGAAAAAATAAAATTAAATGCTCAAAAACTAGAAACATTTGGTAATTCAAGTATGCCTGGTCATATGTAATTCTAGTATGTCCAGTCAGTGAGGGGAGATCACTTACAGAAATAGTTTTGGATGTTAAATATGTAAATTACCTTTTCTTAAAGGCAGGAGTATCTTTCTTCCCTCTTCTGTTCTGTCACTGATTTGTTTGCACTTTACAGCAAAGATATTAGGTCAATAGTTGACAAAAAAAGAAATAATAAATTATGGTCATGGCATAAACGATCTTCAAAATGCAGATGTCTCAGCCTTAATAATAGCAGAGACAAATAACGAAATACAAAAGGAAGTGATAGAGATAGAGATAAAAGAAAACAACAAGAAAGTTTATGCCTAAACAAAAGTAGTGGTCATTTTGAAGAAACAATCATCATCTTGGAAAATAAAAATAAGCGGGGCAAATCTGAAACAAGTACAGAGCGTCAAATACTTAACAATAGACAGAAGATGCATTGCAGAAATAAAAAGCAGAACATCACTGGCCGAAGTAGCATTTAAGAAAAAAAAACCTTAACAATACCTCAAACCAACATTTTTGGAAGTTATCCTTGACCCTAGGCCCACCTGGAAACCCAAAATTGAAAGAATTCAAAGACTTTCAATGATGAAAAAAACTAACTGCTACATCCTGGGGAACAAACAAAAAGATCCTAAAACAAATCAACACTGAAGCAGGCATATCCATCATGGATTATGTCTCAAGCTCCAACACAACAGCAGCGAAGATGAACCTGAGAAAATTAGACAAGGTCTAAAACATGGCATTTAGAACACCCCTGGAAGCAATGAAAAATACCCCCTTAACAATGACAAAAAAAACAGCAGATCTTGAGCCCCTAGCACATTGCAGAAAATACAAAACTTCTTTCAGTTTTTTTTTTTTTTTGCTCTTGACAGCTTTCACCTCTGGCGAAGTCAACTAGAGACTAGAAACTTAATTTTGCATGTTAAACAATTTTTCCCTGGCAGCCATGTGTACAGGGGTCCCTCGCATCACAGGCAGATAACTCTATCTTTGGAGGTACTCATATTTTTTCAATTGATGAGTAATTGCCGTTTCAAGCTGGGCCTCACTGCTAAGACCACCCCCTGGTTGTCACAGAGAGAAATCACAAATAAAAATCCGAACTAGTGCAGGTGGGATTTGAACTCATAGCCTCTATGTTTAAGATTGGCATCTTACCTTGAGACCAGCCAGTCCCCTCATCCTGTTTGAAAAATTTCAAAGGCTACTCGATCACCCACTGCACCAAAAAAAGACTCCAAAGGAAAAGCCCAAACCATCTAGCAAGGGAAACCCTGAAACAACACTCATATTCTTTAGAACCAAATAAAGATCTGTGTGAACCCCTTACACCTGAACCATGGTACAACCGTAACAATGAAACAAAAATAATTTCAGATGCTCCAGGAATAGTCTCCAAAATTGAGCAATCGACACTGAAATGAGAGCCTTCTCAAGTCCAACTAACCCCCAAAGTCTCAAAGAAATAAAAACAATCTTAAGCAAGCTAGGGAAACAGAATGGAGGGAGTTGCATGAGAAATATGAGCCAGAGCATGACAGCCTAAACAAGCTTAGCAGACTTGAGCAGACCAAGATATTCAGTCTCAGAACAGGTCATTTGGCTTTAGAGCACATCTACACAAGATAGGATGTTTTATCATGTGACTACAGAGCAGCCAAACACCAGAAAATACACCACAGGACTGCAGCACTCTACACACTACGAGCACAGATATGGTTCACAGAAACAACTCTACATGACAAGCTATGGAGAACCGGTGATGACCTCAAATGCACTGCCTTGTTTGTGACCTCAGCTGGTCTAAATGCATAGCAATAGCTGATCACTGATGAAGAAGATTTCAGAAAATAAAAAACATCTTGTGCATCAAGTCTGTGTCAGTAGAAGTGAGGAAGAGAGTTCATTGGTGCTATATGGAGCCAATTATAACCAATGGAAGTGTATCATGGACAGTAGACAAAGTAAAAGATGATGAGAGGCCATAGAAATGGGATTTCTTTGAACGTTGAGAGTTCCTGGGCAGCTAAAAAGATCAAGGAAATTCTCAAAGAGGCCAACGTAAAAGAAATAGCTAAAAAACATCAGAAAGAAAATACAAATTTTTCAGACTCATCTTTAGAAGGGGAAAGTTGGAATACTTGGTTACAACTGGCAAAATACAGGGAAAAAGAAATTACGGACTTCAAAGAGAGAAGATACTAGATAGCTTGGTGTACTGGCACGGTAAGTAGTCAATATAGAAGTGATACAATTCATTTTGACTATGGACAGAGAATTGTGGAAGGACATGATTGCCAACACCAACCTGTGTGGCATATGCTGATGATCTTCCTCTCTGTCTTCAAACACTTCAAACAGCACTGCAGTTTGAGTCTTGCACTCTTACACTGCGCTGCTACAGATTCTATATGCTACAACAGTGCCTCAAAAGCTTTGTTCCCTGTTATTTTTAATGATTGTCATACAAGGATACATTACAACAAACCAAAGATAGCCACCCAAACTAAGGATGAACCAATTTCTTGTGCCTCAAAAATAAAACTAATAAAGTTAAAGCAGAAAACTGAATCGCCTTCTCCCTCCCTCCCTCCCTCCCTCCCTCCCTCCCTCCCTCCCTCCCTCCCTCCCTCCCTCCCTCCCTCCCTTCCTTCCTCCTTCCTGCCCTCCCCTCCTCCCTTCCTTTCTTCCTTCCTTCCTTCCTTCCTTCCTTCCTTCCTTCCTTCCTTCCTTCCTTCCTTCCTTCCTTCCTTCCTTCCTTCCTTCCTTCCTTCCTTCCTTCCTTCCTTCCTTCCTTCCTTCCTTCCTTCCTTCCTTCCTTCCTTCCTTCCTTCCTTCCTTCCTTTTCAGTCACCAGCTTTTTACTCCTCTTCCTTTGTCCACCAGTTACGTATGAACCACATGGACATCTGGAATTTGAAAGTGACACCCCTATGCAGCAGTGCAACTTTAAGACTCATCTTGGAGGAATAAATAAAAACCCACTAATAATTTTTTTAAAAAATGATTTCGAGGGCTACCATTAAACCATATTGTGGTTTACAGACAAATCACTGTCTTTGTAAAAGAATGTAGCAAGATGTTTCTGATGGTTCACAAAACCCAAAAACTCAATAATTTGCCAGGAGATTCCATTGTTGCTGTCTGGAACCCAAAAGTACTGCCTAATTCTTGGGTAAATTCAGACTTCTGACACGTTCATTCTGATCACTTTAGGTTATTAGGTGTGGTTTCTTCTTCTACATTTCAGCTACCTGTAGAGCATAGGTTTCAACAAACATCTTCAGCTACCTGTAGAGCATAGGTCTTCAACAAACAATTCCAGCTTCCTGTGGAGCAAAGGTCTTCAACAAACACTTTCAGCTTCCTGTGGAGCAGAGGTCTTCAACAAACACTTTCAGCTGCCTGTGGAGCAAAGGTCTTCAACAAACACTTTCAGCTACCTGTGGAGCATAGGTCTTCAACAAACACTTTCAGCTACCTGTGGAGCATAGGTCTTCAACAAACACTTTCAGCTCCCTGTGGAGCAAAGGTCTTCAACAAACACTTCCCAAGCCGTTCTGTTTCTTGCCATTCTTCTAAGATCATTCCTTGTCTTCCCCACCATCTTCATTCATCTCTGCTTCTATCTGTCTTCTCCAAAGAATATTTTGGTCTTCCTCTGTCTTTTTCCTTGGAGATTCCAAAAAAGGACCTGTTGTGTAATACTCTCAGTTGGCTGCCGCAATGTGTGTCCTATCCAGCACCATCGAGGTGTGGTTTACTGGATGTAAATTACACAAAATCTGGGTTGTGTGAGGTTGGTGGTCCAGGACCTCACACTTCTTCTTCCTCACATGAATCAGCTCTTAAACAGACGGCTGCCTTCGTAAGAGAGTCAGTGGTCCTAGTCTGAATGAGCCATGATTGCAGCAGAAGAAGAAACATGAATCAGCTGGAAATTGGTCTGACACTTTGGGAACTGGTAGGCCATTGCCATGAGGTATAGGACATTTTGCAGAGAGAATATTTGGATATTTGAGTCAAAATTGTCTTCTTTGACATGCCTTACCAAATAGGGATCATACAAGGAGTAACAATTGTTGATATGATCAGTGGGCTTGCTTAAAATAATTGGGTCTGCCTTTTGCCACACAAACATTGTTACTGTTTAAGATTTATTGCCACTGTGGGGTCTGGTTGGTCTCAAGGCAAGACGCTGGCCTCAAGACAAAGAGGTTGGGAGTTCAAATCCTGGCAACACCAGTTGGGATTTTTATTTGTGATTTCTCTGTGACAACCACCCCTGGTCTCAGCAGCGAGGCCCAGCTTGAAATGTCAATTACTGATCAATGGAAAAAATATGAGTACCTCTGAAGATGGAGTTATCTGATATGAGTACCTCTGAAGATGGAGTTATCTGTCTGTGCGGCGAGGGACCCCTGTGCACATAGCTGCCAGAGAAAAATGGATTAATACGCAAATTTCAGTTCAATCTTTAGGTACTTCGCCAGAGATGAAAGCTGGCAGATGCACACACAAAAATATCCCTGTAATGCAACATATGTGTGGCACCAAGCTCTTATAGGATATCCTATTTTACAGCCATAACACAAGTTATTATCATCATCAGGTCGCATGCCCTTTGCAGAATGTTGCATTTATCACAGCCTGTCTGAAAGAATCTGCCCCTAGCCAGACCTCCCACTTCTGTTATCATATTCAAGGTCTCTTGAAATCACCTTCTTCTTGGTCTGCTCCTGATGGTCACCCAGGACCCCATGACTTCCATCATTGTTCTTTCCAGCCCGCTGTGTCTTTTGACGTAGCCATAGTATTTTAATTTCCTCTGTAGAATGGTATTTATAAGTCACTTCTTTTTAATGTTTAAATCTTTTAATATGTCTTCATTGCTCTGTTTCATTAACCATGTAATCTTAAGAATTTTTCTGCAGCATTTTGTTTCAAACGAATCAGTTTACTTCCTTGCTGTTTACTTCAGGAAGATACATGTCCTTAGTAATTTTAATTTTACTCCCTTGCTGTAGAGGCTGTCGTTTTTTTGTTATTTTTATAGCACAGAAGTCACTTCAGCACAAATATAGCAGAAATTATCTACACTGTTCACACATGTCCTGGGCATTTATAGCAGAAATTATCTACACTGTTCACACATGTCCTGGGCATTTATATCAGAAATTATCTACACTGTTCACACATATCCTGGGCATTTATATAAAAAATTATCTACACTGTTGACACATGTCCTGGACATTTCAGAGCTACATTTGATAGAGAAATAAGCAGAAAACTGTGCTAAAATAATGCTCTTTAGTTATGAGTGGAAAGGGACAGAAAGTAAGACACCGGCCTCTCAACAGGAAGATCCCTGGTTAGATTCCCGTCATAGGTGGTGGGCATTTTTTTTTTTTAAAAATCAAATCCATGGTGTCTTTGTGGATTTACCCACCCCCGGCTTCTGGGTAGTGAGATCTCATGTCAGCCCTTTTGGAAAGCGGCCAGAAACAGGCGGTCCCATGTGCACTCGCACACGTTAAAGAACCCATGGCAGTTTAAAGTCTAAAAGAGTAGGCCAAAAATTGTCGCTGTTTGGGCAAAAATTGTTCAGTAAATTTACCCATCCTTGCCAAAGATGGATGTGCTGGGCCAAAAGGTGCAGATATTGCAGCTTTGCAGTGAACTAGGATACAGCTCATACACACCTACTTGAAGGGTGAGTGCTATGAAGAGAGAGGAGTTAATAGAGTGAGACTATATTTATAAAGGGTTGATGCAAACATAGAATATAATTGCATCATCTATTTCCAGTTTTTATTGGTCATTAGCACAATCTACCACTAAAGTTGCAAGTTATGCAATCTACCACTAAAGTTGCACCATACAAATATCTTCAGATTCTAAATGTATAACTGGAATTATGTATCTTGGAAATGAGAGCCTATCAGAATTTTAAAATGTCATTTTCATTTTCAGCACCCCAAAAATATTTGAGATTAACTGTTTACTTGTCAGAAGTATTTTTTGTCGTTGTAGTGTTATCAGTTAATAGGCATTCTAATTTTACAGATTAACAGTTTATTCTCATACTGTTTTGTCTTTGTTCTCATGCTGATTTGTATTTGTTCTCATATTGATTTTTCTTTGCTCTCATACTGATTTGTCTTCATTCACACTTAGAGATGTAAGTTTGTTTGTGGGTCCAGGAAAAGTTGTCAATGTGACAATTTGAAAAGCACTGTTTTAGCAACAATGACTAAATGTGTGCATTGTCTGCTCATTAAGAACAAAAACAATAACTGCTGGAAAATTCAGATTAAGCTGTCAATGTGCAGCTGTTACTGCTTTATGGATGTCAATATTGATCTAGAGCTTAATGGTTAGATTGTGTGCATTTCTATATGTGAATACTGTACATATTTACCAACATAGTCTTTATAGTTGTATCTGATGTTGCAAAATTTAAAAAAGTAAAAGTTTGTTAATCTACCTCTAAATATTTGTACAAAACTTTCCACAATAAGAGACTGTAGTAGCTAGCAATGGTCTCTGCCAAAGTAAATTAATGATGGACCTAGAATAAAACAAGACTTAGCACTACACCATTTACGTTATGTTATCATATAATATAATATTTAAAAGCATTAATAAGAGCAATAAATAACAAAATCAGAGGATGTACTGACGCTCTATTCACCTTAAAACAGCTTGCAGAAAAAACGACAGAACACAATCAAAATTTATACATAGCTTTCATTGACCAGGAAAAAGCATTAGACAGAGTAAATAGAGAACAGCTGTGGGAGATACTAATAACATATGGAGTAAGCCAACATCTAACCAACCTAATGAAAAGTCTCTACATCAACAGCAGAGCTCAGTGGTTAGTGAACTGGACTACAAAGGACAAGGGGTAGGGTTCGATCCCAACTGATGGCTTCCGGGCTCACCCAGCCTTAAATGGGTACCGGATTTTTTCTGGGAAATTAAAGTGGCACAGGCATAATACCAACCACATTACCCCAAAAATCATGTGCTGAAGGTCTGTAAAATTTATGGTCACTAACACCATATTCCCTATACGTCACTTGGCGTGACGGGGCTCTTTACTTTGTTACTTACATCAACAGCAGCTGCACAGTCAGAACAACAGCGAGCTATATGGACCACTTCAAATATAGATCAGGTGTAAGACAGGTGTGCGTACTATCCCCCCTTACTGTTTATTACATACATGGACTATATATGCAAGTTAGCCAACCCATCAGAGACAGGGGAGATCAACCCTCTATTTGCAGACGATCGGGCACTAATACATGAAAAAATAGAAGATCTACAAGAATGCTTAATAAACTCAACAGCACAGGCACAAAATACAACATGAAATTCAACGAAACAGAAGGCATGAATGTCACCAAAGATAAACATAACATCAACATAACTGTAGATGGCAGGCAACTAAAACAAGTAGAGGAATTCAAATACCTAGGAAGTGTAGTGACAATTCACAAACATCAAAGATAGACTCAAGATGCATCAAAGCTTGTCAAATCATTGGACAGCTAAAATGCGCACTGTACAATACAATCCTCATCCCAACGTTGTGCTACCAATGCTAGTCCTGGACCCTAGATGCAAGAAGAATAAGAAAAATAACTTCTACTGAGATTAAATGTGTCAGATGAATGACAGGAAACAGTCTGAGAGACAAGATCAGAAATGAACTGAGAAAAAAGCTAGGAATAGCCCCCGCCATAGAATATATAAAGAAACAACAGATAAAATGGTTTGGCCACGTGATAAGGCAGAGTGATCAAAGCACAACACAACGAGCCCTCAATAAACGTTGCGAGAACACCAGACCCAAGAGTCGACCACGAAAAAGATGGATCGATGGAATATTAGAAGCATTAGGAAACATAACAGCAGCAGAGGCAAACGTAAGGGCAAAAGCCCACAAATTTTATCTCCCCTCAACGCTGAAAGGTAAATGAGGAAAGAAAGAAGAAAAAGAATAATAAACTAGCAAGTGCTACTGACAAGAAAGAAATCTTTTACTTAAAATAAAAAGGGAGATATAAAAAAAAAACATCCAGAAATAGACAATAAGTATCTTAAGAGAATTTTAATTAAGTGAAAACTTGGTTGAACTGGATAGTCCAGAGGTAAGATGTCAGCCTTTGGACAAGAATGTCCCAGGTTCCTTGAGGCCTTACCCTCCCCTGGTATCTAGGTAGTGAGATCCAATGTCTAGCCCTCTCAGAAAATGACAAAAAACAAGGTCCTGGGAACACTGTTGCATGTTAAAAGAACCATTGGCAGTTTAAAGTTGTAAAGAACAGACCAAGAATTGCTGTCGGGGGGCCAAAATTATTAAGCAAGTCTATCCATACAGAAGATAGATGTGCCAGGTCTGAAGGTACAGATATTGTAGCTTTGCTCATGAACTAGCAACATAACGCACCCTCGCCCACTTAACGAGTGAGCATCCTCGCCCAATTAACGAGTGAATGCTAAGAAGAGAAAATTTGTATTTGTATAGCATTTGTAAGTGAGGCAGCCATTGATGTTTTAGATATTTACACCTTTTATTCTGAGAGTACAGATTCTTTACTACACTCACTTTGACACATCTTACCACCACCGAAAAAGAAAGGTAAATTCTTTCTCTGAGGATTAAAATAAATTTGTCTGTGGTAAACTGACTCCTCAAAATACAACGTCATTAACCCTGTTAACTGTCAATTTTTAACTGTCAACTGTCAAAGAAATTTTCATTAAACTCAATTTCAATGACCACCCAATGATGAATGTAACTGTGGCATAAGAAAATAATTGTAGAACATCTGCTACAATCATGCCCCAACATATGATGAAAAGAGAAGGCTTTTGTGGTCATCACCAGTACCATACCGGAACAAGCTGTATGGTGATGTAACCAGCCTTAATCTGATGAATGCTTTCTTTGAACTAAATAATATTAAATTAATTATAAATTAAATTAATATAAATACTAATTAATATAAAAGAAGAATGACAACTCCCCAAATTAATCTTGTTGTTGTTTGTTTACTAATTGTCCAGATCTCACATCTATATGCCATGATGGCATTTTATAGCAATTATAACAATTCTTTATCACACTCATTATGTGCTAAATATATGTGCATGCATGATCAGTATGTTAAAATATAAATGCTGCAGTATGCACATACATGTTACAGCTTTGTACAAAGCGAGGATGCCCCTGGACACATTTATCTGTGGAGCTTGCCAGAACACCTTCACCAATCTCAATGACTTTGTCATTCACAAACAAAGAAACTGCTCATCTGTTAGTGCCAGCCATCCAAATCTGGGACAAGGGGCAGAGGTCATCCAGCTTCATCTGAATGAGTCAGGAATGATAACTGGCATGACTTCAGAGCCAGTTGGAGAAAGAGGTATAATTTCACTTGGTTACTGTTACATGGGAGCCGTGATAGCTCAGTGGTTAGTGAACTGGACTACAAAGGACAAGAGGTTGGGTTCAATCCTAACTGATGGCTCATGGGTTCACCCAGCCTTAAATGGGTACAGGATTTTTTCTGGGAAAGTAAAGCGGCACAGGCGTAATACCGACCACATTATTCCAAAAATCATGTGCCAAAGGTCTATAAAAATTATGGTCTCTAACACCATATTCCCTATATACAACTTGACGTGACTGGGCACTTTCCTTTTTTACGTTACTGTTACAAGGAAATGGATATAAATATAAACATCAATCAGGGCTGCAAGTAAAGCTGGAAAAACTTGAAAAAATAAACGTAAAATTGTATTAAGCAGTTAAACTAAAAGGGAAGCAACAAAATGTAACATTTCTGACATGAGCCTTCATCAGAAACAGGGTAACAAATATGGTATACTCCTTGACCAAAACATATTTTGTTTGTTGTTTCCCTATTAGTTTAGCTACCCAATACAATTTTATGTTTATTTTTGTTTAAAGTTTACTATTACAAGGATTGGGGCTGAAATAAATAGGTTGAAAAGTTTTGATGTGAAGGTCTGTGATTGACTTCTTGACTGAAGGTCCATAGATTTGGTCCTGTGTGGACATATTCTTGCCACCTTAACTGTAATTGTTTACCTGGCTCAAAGACACTCTTAAATCTTTAGCTGTGGATTTAGATATCTTCCAAATTGTAAGGGTTTCCCTTAATTTGTAAGGATTTTTCTAAAAATTTGATTTGTAAGCATTACAGAGTAACTTGTAAAGGAAAATAGACTATTTTTGCGACTCATATTTTTTTCTTATTTAAAATATACAGAAGCGCAAAAAAAAAAACTCTGCTTACATAAGTGCCAATGAATCAATGGAAACCTACATTTTAAACAGACTATAAAAATCAATGCCAACCAATCACACTACACATGAAAACACATAGCCAATAAAAATATAGTTTAACTAAAATTTGCTAATGGCAATCATTGTCTAGTCACTTCTAACATAGAAGATATCAGAGGTTAAACTGATTGTACATCACCAAGAAGGCAGCAAAAAACAAGGTGATGAACAAATAGAGGCATACTATAAAGATCTAAATAAAGTTATGAAACAAGTGAAATCTTCAGACATCTTGATTGTAATGGGTGATATGAATGCTAAAGTAAGAAAAGGGTAGATTTAAGACCATTATAAGAAATCATGGTTTAGGAAAAAGAAATGAAAGAGGAGAAGTTTAATACAATTTTGTGAAGAATACAAGCTAATAATATTAAACACCTACTTTGAGCAAAAGAAAAGGAAACTATACACACGGAAAAGCCCTGGAGATAAGAAGTAGAATCAAATAGACTACATAATGATACAAGATAGGCTCCGTAAAAACATTAAGAAAGCCAAAATCTATCCAGGAGCAGATTAACTCAGATGACAATCCTGTAATGATTAAAATGAAAGTCAAACTTAGTGGATATCAAAGTTGAAGGAATAGGCCTACAGACAGTTCAGAGCTACAACTACCTTGGACACACTATAACCAGTGATGGAAATTGTAAAACTGAAATAAACAAAAGAATAGGAATGCAAAAAGTAATATTAATGCCGTGAAAAATATACTAACATCAAAACAAATAGCACCAGGGCTAAAACTAAGAATAGTGAAACGTTATATCTTCTCAACTTCCTGTACAGTGCAGATTCATGGATATTAGTCAAGAAAACAAAACAGAACATTGAAGCCTTTGAAATGTGGAGTTATAGAAGGATTGGATAGAAAGAAAAGAAAACAAATGATGAAATCTTACAACAACCTTGAATGAAAAGAAAATACTAAACACAATTCAAACAAGACAAATGAGATTTTTGGGGCGTGTTAAAAGACACAGCAGCCTACGAAAAGTAATCTCTGGAGGGAAAATACAAGGTAAAAGAGGCAGACAAAGACTAACATGGATGAGTAACATAAAAAAATAAAAAAGTCACCCTATGACAACCTGCACCATGAACGCAAGAGACAGAGCAGTATGGCACTTCATGGTAGCCACCTCCTATGTGGAGATGGCACTCGATGATGATGATACATAGCTTGCCTTTAAAAAATATGGAAGGTATGTAATTGTTTGGTGCTTAAAACATCAAAATATAAATAATATTAAAGGTAACGTTTCACAGCATGAAAATTCAATTTGAGCATAACAACATAGGCCAATTGGATATAATAGTATCCGAAAGATGTATGGAGCTTGACAAGCTATTGATTTGACCACCCGATTTTAATTTGTTTTCTTTTACCTTTGGCAATAATGTTTTAATTGGTCTTATGTTGCATTATATCAAATACGTCTCAAAAGGTGATAACGGTGCAACTTTGGCATTTCTTAATGATGTCAGCTTGCATGCTAGTCTGAGCAGAGGGGATCTTGAGGATGAACAACATGGCGAGGACTCAATTACAACGCACCTTATCATTCTGAACAAGTAAGTTGTGGGAATTGTGTTGTTAGTGCTTCCATTGATTTTCTTACATGCATTGATGAAACAATTCACTAATATCTTCAAATATCATGTCAGTAAGGGACCCTGTGCACATGGCTGCCAGGGAAAAATGGATTAACATGCAAAATTCAGTTCCCTGCCCTCCAAAAGTTTTCTTGTTTTTCTTTTTGCCCAGGATTTGAAGCTAATCAGTTAATTTAACTGACACGGCAGCTGTTGATGATTTACCTTTGTTACTTTTGGTTTGCTTATTAGGTTATTGTTAAATGAAGAGATGTTCAAATTAATTCATTGTAATTAGTGCATTGTAATGTAGAACATTAATTAGTGCTTTCTTTCTTCAGTCTTAAGCTTATGGATGTTTCATTTTTAATTTATATTCTATTTTTTAAGAATATAGTTTTGTTAGCTAAACAATGAGCTCTTTTGGGTTGGTTTTTTTTATTTTTTTTGCCAATTGTGTCTGGACAATTTTTTTTTACTTTGGCTTTATTTTTCTTCTATAATAAGATGCTGTTTTGACAAAAGAGAGTGCCAAACTGGCATATTAGTCATCTCTTTTTGACTCTATTCCTGTTCAATTTCTATTTTGCACAAAAACTGTCCAGCATTATTTTTCCACTTAACATTGATTTTGGGTTGCTGGATCATTAAGAGAAAGCAAGATTATGAAAATAGCCCTAAAAATATATTTTAAAGACCAATACACTGGACCACAAAGTGCAAAATACAGCACAATGTAATTTCCTATCTGAATTAATATAAATATTTTGGTTTTTCCTAGTGGTATAGTTCTCTCTCTTTGGGTTTTCCAAGTATTCCCTGATGGACGATTTATATATTTAATTTTATTTTGATCACATTTTCTCAGTGACAACATTGAAGGTAGTGGCGAAGCAGGTGATTCTAGCATCACTTTACTGGACAGCACAGTAAATGTGGATGGCCTTTCTGGAGTTCCCATCGTCTCTCAGGCAGGGGAGCATCTTACAATGGGCAGGCTGGTTTCTTCAGAAGGTATCAAATCTGAGCTGCCAACCAGACAGGACACCTCTCTGGCTGGGACAGAGCTTGGACAGGATGGTACCATGCCGCTGAAAAGTAGGTATTTTATTCTTCCTCCTTCATATTAAAACTCAAACAGTAATACAATAGCTTAGGTTATTGAGTTATTTGCGGGTCATCATCATTGCACTCCGAACATGTCCATAGGTGCTCAGATAGGTGCTGAGGAGGGCCTCAGCAAGTCTCACAGTGTCCTGCGGCTGACCACTCCAGTTCTGTGTTGGTTGATAAGTCTTCTTATATGCCCACTAAATGTCTTGTTTCTGGCTGTGCCCATCTTAACTCCCATCTCTTTCATCTGAAGAAGCGACGTGGACTCATGGTTGTTGAAGTCCTGTGCTCTTCCCACATCTCGGAGGACATTGGTGATGTCCGCCCAATCTATTGGTTGACCGTCTTCAATGACAGCGCAGTTAGCCAACCTGTCCGCTCTTTCATTTCCCCATAGCTTAGGTTTCATCAGGGAATATAATGTATTTTTTCACAATTAGTTAACTAAGATTTCCTTCTTCCCATTACCCTGGGGGGTCATTTGTTTCCACTGACAGACTTAGTCAATCTTACCATTTCTCTCTATCTTCAGTCATTCTTTGGGACTCCACAAAGTCAATTCCATTCTCTGATGTTATCTTCCCATCTTTTTCTCTGTGTACCTTTCCTTCCTCCTTCCACAGTTCCTTGCAGAATGGTCATTGTGATGGCAGATGATCAAGATGCGTGGCTAAACCATTTCAGTTTGCCTTTCTTCACAATAGTCAAAAGATCATTGTGTGCTCTAATTGTTTGTAGTATCCTTCTGTGAAATAAAATGCAGAAGTCTGTTGATTTTTTTTTTTCGTTCGCCAGCTTTCACCTCTGGTGTAGTCCCTAGAGATTAGGAACTGAATTTTGAGTGCTAATCTGTTTTTCCATA
The DNA here is from genome assembly GCA_032433765.1 of Megaustenia siamemsis. Classification (NCBI taxonomy): domain Eukaryota; kingdom Metazoa; phylum Mollusca; class Gastropoda; order Stylommatophora; family Ariophantidae; genus Megaustenia; species Megaustenia siamemsis. The sequence goes on from JAVIAB010000106.1 coordinate 22,331,183, forward strand.
GCAGCCGCATGCACAGGGGTCCCTCGCCACACAGACAGATAACTCTTCGGAGGTAGTCTATTGATACAAAATACTAGCTTTTTGTTAGAGTGCTAAAGTATATAAGAATAGAGTATAATATTTGTCATCATGATGAAAGTGCTTTGTCTACTGCTGCTGGCATCAGTGATCATGTTTCTCCACAACATCCTGTCTCTATACAGATAATTTATCAACAGTTTCTTTATCAGTTCAGCTGTTAACTTCCTGTAATAACTTTCCTTTCTTTTTTTTTCATTTTATATATTTTTTTCTATAGTGGAGCATAAGCAATGTGATCTATGGTCACCATAGCAATATCAGCTATGCAAAGTTGATTAAGACCTCACTTTACCACTTACTGGACTTCTGGGTAATAGACTGTGTCAAAACAAACTGGCCCAGAAGGCTAAGCTCAACATAGCTCCTGCAGTAGAGGAGGGTCTGTTGATATAGACAACCTAATATTGCAGTATCTCTAGAAGGACATCTCCTCTCTCAATATTTCCAGTTGAAATGGTGTGTTTTTTTTAACTCACTTTTCTTATTTCATAGCCCAAGAAGGATTATTGTTTGCTTCAATAGAACATACGTGGATAAATCATGTACACACGTATATACCCACAGAGAGGGTGTATGCAGAAGGATTGTTCACAAAGTTCTGGGAGTGAATTTTGTTGTTGACAAAATGAGTAGACATGCTGGCTTTTTGGTTTAGTTTTCTTTAGAGTAGTCTCTTTGTTTTTGAATATACTTGTTACAATGGTCCTGCCAAATATGGAAACACCTCTGGAAGTCACTTAGTGAGATGATCCTCATCTGTCTCATCAAGTTTATTTGAATCTCAACTTCATCAAATTAGTGACCTTTCAATATTTTCTTCAGATATAGGAGCAAGAAGTCACAAGGAGCAAGGTCAGGTTGAATATGGAAGGCATGGTAGTAAAGGAATGTGGTGTTTTAGCAAAAATTTATTTGTTGTGACGTATCATCATATGCAGTGGCATTATCATTGGAAGGTTCTAGTTGCTTCTCAAGACGATGTCTTTACACAGCATTGTAGGAGGTCTGTGTAGAAATTCTATGTTAACTGTCTGCCCTTTGTGAATGTATCAACGAGTAACACACTCAACATGCTTTCTGACACTGGGCTTGACCTGCCATACCTTTTCAAGGAGATGATGTTGTACTCCACTGAGGTGACATTGGCTTTGTTTCCAGGTAATACTCATACACCCAAGTTTCATCACCAGTGGTTATTAATGATATGAAGTCCAGTTCGTCAAGTCCAGAGCACATGGTTGTTTCACTTCACATGCTAAGTTTGAAAGAAGTATTTTTCTTCATAAATACCATTAGCCTTCATTGCCTGGGTGAATAATATAGAGGTAGTGCTTGGCCCTATTCACATTAGCCCACTCTCGACTCCTCTATGTAGTGTTTCTAAGAAGTAATATCTTTATTTTTGGAACCAAAGCAATGCACAACTGCCTTAGGGTTCCTTCTCTGCATTTTTTGTCTAAGTTTACTCTCACATTATCTTTGACCATCCTGAGTCACTCACAAGGCAGTAAGCTGGACAAAAGTGCCACTGTTGGAAATAAGTCACAAGTGCAGCAATGAATTTACTGACCTATTGATGATAGGACTATTGTGATGAAAAGAAAAATAAATAATATCCCACTTAAACAATGACAATTTCAGATCAAAGAAACACTATATTAAGCAGTCTACCACATGCAAAATATATGAGTAACAATTTTGAAAATACAGACTTTCATAAATGGAGGCATAGTAAAGGAAATAAGAAAGCTTTGCAACGGCCAACGAAGTACTCATGCAGAGAAAAATATGCTCAAAATTTTAAGAAAATTCACATATTTATATTTCAGAGAAAAGAGCAGGTCGTTCAAAAACGGGAGAAGGTAAAATTAAAGTTCTTGAAGCTGTGCCTCCAACCACTCCAAAACCAACCATTCCAGAAACAAGTAAGATACTCTACTGTGGTGTATATTATTAATAGTTGCATAATAGACAAGTTCTGCATTTAGTGCATTAAAGTATGTATGATAAGAATTTATAAATATGTTTTTCAAATCTTGCATCGTTGTAGAACGCAACAGAATGATATAAGACAGGATTCAATAACAAACGTTTTGACTATAAAGTCTTTATTAATAGCCAGAAATAATGATATAAACACACCCAAATTCATTAAAATAAACAAGGATTAGAGATGATTTAATACTTATCTCACTTGTGTTGGGAGTGAACACCGATCACATGACGAGTTAACAAGAAACACAGTCTTGTATCTGTAAAGCTGTAATATACAATTTATATATGAATATTTTTCTCTTGCATTGCACCAACATTACCTAGTTCATGCATTATTATATATTTATATATATTAAAGTGCGAAACAAAATCAGTCCAGAAATTAGTAATGAACAGTATGGTTTTGTTAGATGTAAAGGAACTAGCAATGCCATTTACATCATAAGATCTTTAGTAGAAAGAGCCATAGAGGTGAAAACAGAACTATACCTAGGTTTCATAGATTATACCAAAGCATCTGAGAAAGTAAAGCAACAAGAAATAATCACAATTTTAGAAGGCATAAACGTAGACAGCAAAGATCTAAGAATAATAAAGAACATGTACTGACAACAGACAGCTGCCATAAGAAGTGGAAATAAACTGGGAATGTTTCAACAAATAAAACAGGGTGTTAGGCAAGGTTGTGTGCTGTCACCAGATTAGTTTAATATGTATAGTGAGATTATTTTAAGATCCATAAGGGGCATGCCTGGAATAACAATTGGAGGTCATAATATAAATAGTCTAAGGTATGCTGATGATACAGTCTTAATTCTATCTATCTATTGTCCTTTCGAGCCGAAGATGGCACATAGGGCAGAACCACAATCTCAAAAACAGAAACCTTGCGTGCCAAAGTGGCACATTTTGCAGAGATCACTGCTCTGAAATATATGGCGCTGTTTCCATAACAATACTTTTTACAATGACAGCTTGTCAAGCCATCGATCAACCTCCTTAGTCGCCTCTTACGACATGCCTGGAAGGTCATGGTGTCACTATTCTTTACCTCCCTCATAATGAGGCCCCGATAACACACAGGAACAGTCTTAATTCTATCTATCTATCTATTGACCTTTCGAGCTGTAGCCGGCCCATAGGGCGTAGACCAAGATACACCTTCTCCTATCTGAATTTTTGTTCTAGCAGTTTTCTTTTAAAGATATTTTATCAAATCTCGCCATTTATCTCTGTTCTGTGCAAGCAGCTCTGTCTCATTGAGGGAGCCGAATCCTGCTGCTCTTGCCTCTCTCATCAATGTTCTTCTCAGTGTCTCTCTGGGTCTTCCTCTTTTCCTCTTACCTGTTGTGTCCCACATGAGGGCTTGCTTTGCTATTCGGTTATTATCACTTCTCATCACATGTCCAACATATGACCATCATCTTTTCTTTATTACTGAAGATATTAATGGTTGATTGGCGATTTCTCTAATTTCCTCATTTGTTTTTAATTCGTTCCACGCTATACCAAGTATTTTCCTTAGACATTTAATTTTGAATACATTCAACTTTGTTTCTATATCTCTTATTGTTTTCCAGCTTTCACGCGCATATGTAAGGGTTAATAGTACATTTGATTTGAATAGTCTAAGTTTTGTGTTTGTGCTAATGAGTTTTGATTTCCACAACTTTTCAAGGCTTCTGAAAGACATTGCTGCTTTAGCTATTCTGATTCTAATGTTTTTTGCTTGTATCCCCGTCTCGATCAATGTGACTTCCAATATAGATAAAGTAATCAATCTCTTCCGCTGATTTCTTTTCCATGTATATTTTGTCGTCTGTTGGAATTAAGCTTTTCATGACTTTAGTCTTTTCATGATTGATCTCCAGCTCAATTTTGCTGGCTATTGATGATAGTTCATTTGTGTTTTCCTGCATCGTTTTTATCTGATTGCTGATGAAAACTATGTCATCAGGAAAGTTGAGGTTCTCCAAATGGTCTCCTTGTATCCATTCGATGCCTTTATTACCAGTGCAGCATTTCTTCATTATGAAGTCCATAACAATTCCAAATAACAAGGGCGATAAAATACATCCTTTTTTAACCCCTGTTTCTATTAGGAAACATTCGCTCAGTCCTTCCTCTGTTCGAACTGCACATGTGTAACCATCATACATGTCTTTAATAATATTTATGATTTTTGATGGTAAGCCATATTGCTTCAGAATTTTTCACAAAGAATCTATGAATGCTGTCAAATGCTTTTTGAAGTCGATGAAGTTAAGTACAAAAGGTTTTTGCTTTTCAATGTGTTCCTCCAATATAAGTCGTAGAGTAAAAATGTGGTCAAGGCAGCTTCTCCCTTTTCTAAACCCAGCCTGTTCTTCACGCATTACTGTATCTATTGAATCCTTTATTCTATTTAGGATGATTTTGCAGAATAACTTTGAGGCAACTGACAAAAGTGTCACGCCTCTCCAGTTGTTACAATCTCTAAGATTGCCCTTTTTTGGAATCTTAACAATGATTCCTTTTTTCCATTTATGAGGTGTCTTCTCTGCTTTCCAAATGATGTTGAACATTTTCTGGAGATGTATTAAATTATGGCTATCAATTGCCTTGAGTACTCAGCTGTCAACTTATCCTCTCCAGTAGCCTTGTTATTGGCCATACGCTTTAAGGTGGTTTCTATTTCGCTCAAGGTGAAGTCATCTAAATTTACATCTAATTCTGCTGCTGGTGTTTCAGCTTCAAAATCTATTAAACTGTGGGGTAGTGGACGGTTAAGAATTTCTTTGAAGGGTTCTGCCCAACGGGCTTTTATGTCTGCGCTTGTTGTTAGCATTAATCCAGATTTGTCTAGAATTGGTGTTCCACTGGATGTATAGGTGTTTGTCAGCATCTTTTGTACAGTATAGAGAGTTCTGCTGTCTCCTGTAATTGCAGCTGTCTCTGCCAAATTATCTATATAAGCTCTTGTATCTCTTCTTGCTGAACTTTTTACTTTGTTGTCTAATTCTTTGTATGTTGCTTTTGCCAAGACCTTTCCAAGATCTGTCTTAAACTTTTCCTTTATGGCTTCATCTTTCAGTTAATGAATATCAATTTTATGTGTAGTTGACCTCTTCTGTTGGCTTTTAAATTTTAATCTTATTTTCCCAATGCACAGGTTGTGGTCACTATTAACATCAGCACCTCTGTATGCTCTTACATCTATTAATGATGATCTGAATTGTTGTTTAATACATAGGTGGTCAATTTGATTTGAGGTTCTATCATCAGGAGATATCCATGTTGTTTTGTGAATATTTTTGTGTGGAAATAATGTCCCACCTATAACTAAATTTTCTATTAAACATAATTCTATTAATCTTTCTCCATTCTAACTTATAGTATCACAGCCTTCTCTCCCCATTACATGTTCCACTCCTGTGTTGTCTTTTCCCACTTTGGCGTTGAAGTCTCCCATTACAATTAAAAGATCGTGTTTTGGTACTTTGTTTATAAGTTGTTATAAGATAGATGTGCCGGGTCAAAAAAGTGAAGATACCATGGCTTGCTGTAAACTAGTGACACAACTGTCCATTAACTGGTGAATGCTAAAAAAAAAAAAAAAAGTGGAAGATTTTGAATACATCTAAGAAATGTAAGGTGATCAGATAAGCAAGCAGTATTTTTTGTACAAAAATTAATAATTTACCTCAGTTTTTCACATTTAATGTGCAATTTTTATGTAGATTTGCATTTATACTGCAAACAGTTTATGTTAATTTTGTTTTAATTCAATTATTTGTCATTTTTGAACTCACAGATGCGGATGGCAAACTTGTCTGCCCAAATTGTAAACGAACATTCACTAAAGAGAGGCACTTCATTACTCACAAGTGTCTAGCTTCGTCCTCATATGTTGATATCACTAAGAGAGATATTGTCAAAATAGATTCAGGTAAATTACAAAAAGTTTAACATTTCATAGAGTCAAGACAGCTATAAAAAGTTGGTGATGGGGTTTTATGGGAAAGTTGAAATAGTGTCATGCCAACAAGGTTCCTTTTCTTTTTAGCAACAAGCTGACAGTTTACATTAGCACACTTTTCTCAAATGGCAAGACACTGTGCAAACTGTATGAGTTTGAATGCTAGTTATGAACGCTAGAATGTTTCTTGATTTTTCTTTCTTTTTTTTATCACTTTTTTCATTTGACCCTAATATACTTTTGCTCTTGTCTAATTTTTGTTATTGTAGTGATAGTGTATTGGCTTAATAACACAGATGTTGTTAGTTTGTTTTCTGGTAGATAGTTTCATGTCCACCCAGTAGTTAAAAATGGGTACTCCTGACTAGCAGAATTATGAACGGTAAAGATAATGATGAGAAAGTCAACAGACTTCTCTCACCACTAAATGTTATGGTTTAAATTAATGAAGTTAAAATACTTCATCCCCAACATATGATAACTGTAAATACCTTTGAGGAAGTGACTGTGCACTCTATTTTATGGAAGTCATTTGGAATTATTGCATGTGCCACTGACTAGGGCTGCACAGTCGTCGACCTTATCAACAAAATTTTCCAATGTACTTTGGCGGGAGATATGATATGAGTGGAGCAGATATGGGGAATTCTTAACTGCAGTGAAACTGACCCATATGAACAAAATAGAACCTTTGTCTACAAATCATTTTAAAAAGTGGACAGAAATTCAACCTACCCTTAAAAAGAAAATATATATGTTGTGTCATTGTTCAACTTCTTGAGTTTATTGAATTTGGGAATGGGGCATGGTGTTTGGAAGATCTATCTATCTATTGACCTTTCGAGCCGTAGCCAGCCCATAGGGCGTAGACCAAGATACTCCTTCTCTTATCTGAATTTTTGTTCTAGCAGTTTTCAATTCTTTTAAGGATATTTTATCAAATCTCGCCATTTGTCTCTGTTCTGTGCAAGCAGCTCTATCTCATTGAGGGAGCCGAATCCTGCTGCTCTTGCCTCTCTCATCAATGTTCTTCTCAGTGTCTCTCTGGGTCTTCCTCTTTTGGTTTGGAAGATCATGAACATTTAATTATACAATTTATTATTGTTTGTTTTAAACATAAGCTGTAATAATTACTCTTTGAGCTTTGATTCCACTACAGCAAATCAAATATGATATAGTCTTGTCAGTCTCATGTAAAGGAGATTTTGTTACAAGCACTGTATGATAGATGTTGTTATAAGTACTGTATCATAGATATTTTTACAAATACTGTATCATAGATATGGAGACAGAGGTACCCATCAGCATAAAGGCAGAAAGCAGTTGACTACTCATAGCTGACTGCTTTCACCGTGATTTGTGAACTTTCCAGATCTACACCACCTCTTTTCTGTTCTCCTGGTAACCAACTAACTGATCTGACCAAGCAAGTTGAGATCTAGAGAAAGGACAACCTGGTACTCAAGAATGCCATACTGATAATGGATGTGTTGGACTGTAAACCACAATACACTGTATCAACAGTTTATTTAATGTCCTTTCAAGGGTTAATAATGAAGAGAATTGGTCATCAGTTGAATGTAGAAGAAGTATCACAGATATTTTTTTAGAAGTACACAGTATCATAGATCATGTTTGTATCAATCTTACAATACAGTAGACCAGACTTTCTCATACAGTAAAAAAGTAAAGAGCCCCGTCACGCCAAGTGGCGTATAGGGAATATGGTGTTAGTGACTATAAACTTTACAGACCTTCAGCACATGATTTTTGGGGTAATGTGGTCGGTATTACACCCGTGCCACTTTACTTTCCCAGAAAAAAAATCCGGTACCCATTTAAGGCTGGGTGAACCCGGAAGCCGTCGGTTGGGATCGAAACCTACCTCTCGTCCTTTGTAGTCCAGTTCACTAACCACTGAGCAATCGTAGCTCCCTTTCTCATACTTTCTGTGAATCTTTGTGGTCATTTTCATTTTCTTCTTTTCTTGTTATCACAAATCAACAAAGCAGCCAGTGATCAGCCATCTTTGCAGTGCCTAGTGATTAATGACGCAGTTCCTCCACTCTATGTGGTCCCCAATTTTACAGGGTACCACTTGTCTGGTCCAAACTATTTATTCCTTTGTTTCTACTATTCTGTCCCAGATTGTCCTTGGCCTATTCCTTTTTTCTTCTTCCTCCCTTCACATGCAACTGAATGATGCTTCTTGTGTTAATTCTAGATCTCTTCTCAGCTAGTAGCCTATTAACCAATCAAGCTAATTTATCTGCTCACAGTCACTGTTTTCACCTCCTCTTTGTTACACCTTTTGAGCAGCTCTTAGTTTCTGATTTTATTTGAGAATTTTCCTCAGGGATATTGTGTGAAATGATAACACAATGTTTTTTATGTTTCTTTTCTCTGTATTTTCCCTTTTTTAGTTCAATATAGAAGCATCATGTTAACCTCAGATGGTAGATATACAACAGAGGTAAGATGCAGAATGGCTCAAGACAAAAGCAGCTTTCTAAAAAATGAGGAAGAAACTGTGCAATCCATTTTTGACAATAGAAGTAAGAAAAAGAGTTCTCAAATGTTATGTAGAGCCAGTTTTAACATATGGATGTGAATCATGGACAATAAGACAACAGACAAGGAAATCACTGGAGTCTGTAGAAATGTGGTTTTACAGAAGAATGTTGAGAATACCATGGACAGCTAAGAAGAGTAATGAAAATGTTCTGAAAGAGACCAAAGCAAAAAGAGAACTAATTTCCAATATTAAGAAGAAGCAATCATAATTGTTTTGTCCAAGTAATGAGAAGGAAACAGCTGGAATATATTGTGACAACTTGGAAAATTGATGGACGAAGTGATAGAGAGAAGCAAAGAGAAAAGGTACCAGACAGCTTAGGAGAATGGCTTGGCAGAAGGTCAACAACAGAAGTGATAAATAACTATTGAGATATCTATTGACCTTTCGAGCCGTAGCCGGCCCATAGGGCATAGACCCAGATACTCTGTTTCTTATCTAAATTTTAGTTCTAGCAGTTTTCAATCCTTCTAAAGATATGTTATCAAATCTCACCATTTGTCTCTGTTCTGTGCAAGCAACTCTATCTCATTGAGGGAGCCGATTCCTGCTGCTCTTGCTTCTCTGATCAATGTTCTTCTCAGTGTCTCTCTGGGTCGGCCTCTTTTCCTCTTACCTGTTGTTTCCCACATGAGGCCTTGCTTTGTTATTCGGTTGTTATCTCTCCTCATCACATGTCCAACATATATCAAATATATATGCATAATCTCAATTACCTTTATATCTATCTATCTATTGTCCTTTCGAGCCGGCACATAGGGCAGAACCACAATCTCAAAAACAGAAACCGTGCGTGCCAAAGTGGCACATATTGCAGAGATCACTGCTTCTAAAATCTATGACTCTGTTTCCATAACAATACTTTTTACAATGACAGCTTGTCAAGCCATCGATCAACCTCCTTAGTCGCCTCTTACGACATGCCTGGAAGGTCACAGTGTCACTATTCTTTACTTCCCTCATAATGAGGCCCCGGTAACACCCAAAGGCTGTAATTATTGCTAAGTTCAAGTCAGAATGTTGTAGCCATCATCATCTAGCTTGTTCCTGCTGGAACTTGGCACCTATGACAGCTACTCTGAAGTCTTCTTTATTCTGTGCCAAATCCCCAGCATCTGCCTCAGTTGTGCCCAGTTCATCTATAGCATCTAACACTCAACCTCTTTTTTTGGCCCCCCCCCCCTATCTCTCTCTCTTTCTCTCTCTTTTGTCTATCTGTTACCTTGCTTTCATTCTGATCTTCTTCATCATGTCAAAATATATGACCAAAATGTTTCCTTGTTTATGTGTTCTTCAGAAACCAGTTTCCTGAAATATTAAGTTGCTGCAAAATGTACAACTCTTTTCTTTGTCCTTAATTGTGAGTATTCTTTTATAACACTTGTATTCAAAGAATGTAAAACATAGGTAACAACAAACTTGAAACAATTTTTTCGTTCACCAGCTTTCACCTCTGACGAAGTCCCTAGAGACTAGAAACTGAATTTTGCATGTTAATCCATTTTTCCCTGGCAGCCGTGTGCACAGGGGTCCTTCGCCACACAGGCAGATGACTCCATCTTCGGAGGCACTCATATTTTTACCGTCAATGAGTAATTGATATTTCAAGCCGGGCCTCGCTGCTGAGACCAGGGAGACGGGTTGCCGCAGAGAGAAATCATATATAAAAATGCCAACCGATGTAGCCGGGATTTGAACCCACATCCTCTCTGTCTCGAGGCCGGTGTCTTGGCTCGAGACCAACCAGTCCCCTACTGAAACAGTTTTATTTATTATTGTTAATTCTGTGTCTTTTTTTGTATTTTGTGACAGGAGATGAAGAAGAAGCTCCTGATCTTGATGCTGGAGAGCAAGATGATGGAGAGGAAGAATTTTCTGCTCCTGTGGGAGAAAACATAGATGCAGAGAAAGAGGAAGAAGATGATGAGAAGGAGATGGATAAAGAGGAAAATGTTGATGATAGTGAAGATGGCAAGAAGAAAAAGAGAGGTCGAAAGAGGAAGCGCCCAAAATATAAGGTATGAGCACTTCGTGCAATTATTTTTATGATTATGGTTAAAAGTTAAGGTTCTGTCCAATTTTATTGTCATTTTGTTTCTTATTTGATTTGATTATTTATCTAGTTTGATTTATTGGTTGCTTCTTTGCTCTATCTGTGTATCATTATTATTTTTAATTCTTTCCTAATCAACAAAACTGATGTTATTTATTAAATATTGAAACAAATAACAAATTTATCGGAATATAAGTTTACTAAGAACTTTATCATCCCAACCCATAAAACAGGAAACTCGTAATATAACAGACTTCTGAAGCTCTAATGTGTTTTTTTTTAATTTCTTTATTTTAAAATTTATTGAATGGATATTACAGTTTTCTAATTATATCCTGCTATCATGTTTAACCTCAGACGGAAGATGTACAAATGAGGTGAGATGCAGAATGGTTCAGGCAAAAGCAGCTTTCCAAAAAATGAGGAAGATACTATGCAATCCATTTTTTACAATAGAAACAAGAAAAAGAGTTCTTAAATGTTATGTAGAGCCAGTCTTAACATATGGATGTGAATCATGGACAATAGGACAACAGACAAGAAAATCACTGGAGTCTGTAGAAATGTGATTTTACAGAAGAATGTTGAGAGTACCATGGACAGCTAAGAAGGGTAATGAGGATGTTCTGAGAGAGGTCAAAGCAAAAAGAGAGCTAATTTCCAATATTAAGAAGAAACAATCATCATTTTTTGGCCATGTAATGAGAAGAGAACAACTGGAATATATTGTAACAACTGGAAAAATTGAGGGACGAAGAGATAGAGGGAACGGAGAGATAGAGGGAAGCAAAGAGAAAAAATACCAGACAGCTTAAGAGAATAGCTTGGCAGAAGGTCAACAACAGAAATGATAAATAGCTGCCAAGATTGAAAGTTGTGGAAAGACATGATCACCTACGCCAGTAGGCCCGGTACTTGATGATGATGATGATCATGTTTAAATTACATTTCAAAAGGAAATTGAAAACAAGCAACATGTGAACTGTGAAGTTTAGTCTTTAATGTTTGCTGGACCATTTTTGCTCCTGCTTTTATGTAAAAAGAAAAATGATCTTTAAATGTTGCAATATTTGATGCTTTAGCTGTTTCATACGTATTTTTCACATTATTTTATACTATACTGCTTTCCTTGGTAGGTTTGTCATTGATCTTGTAGCCCATAGGCTTCTTTCCTCAAGCTCATTGTCATATAGTTTGGCCCTTTGTGTGCTGGGATGTCTGCGGATTTTCTGTCAACCCAAGTCATGAACCAAAGATGGCACTGTCATGTTAAAGTAAAATCAAAGTTACTGACTATGTTCTGCTACAAGATACTGTAACCCCAGCAGTTTTTACTGTGCTTATTACAGCTGGTTATGGCTTGCTGGTTATGCCAAAGTCTGTAATTGGTTTTAGCCATAAGAAAGCAGTGCAATTTGCGTTCATTTTCCTTTTCTATACATACAGCTCTGGTTCCTTCATTTATGCAGGAGTAAGCAAATGTAAGGTAAAGGTTCCTTCATTCCTTGCTAGGCATAAGGGGAATATGGTGTTAATGACCATATTTTATTTCATGACCAAAGACACATTTTTGTGTGACATGGTCAGTATCACGCCAGGCCACCATTACTTCCCAGAAATATCTCCGGTAACTATTTTTACAAGTCGGGTAAACCCTGTAGCCTTGTCAGTCTGACAAAAATTTGCCAAATTTGGGATTGAAACCCAGACTCAGTGGATTTAGGAAGTGAGCACACTAACCATTCAACCCCCGAAGCTCTACAACCGCAGTCAGCGCATGTGTGTTTTATTAATAGAGTACAAATTTGTACAGAGAAGCACAGCTAGTGAAATTGTAAAGACACACAACTTTGTTTTGTAGTGAAACATCTACTAAGTCATGCTGTAGGATAAATGAAAAAAATATAGAGAGGAAAAGATAGTATGGTTAAAGCTTCACGTAACAAGTGGAGAACACAAACCAGAATGACGTTTTGGCTCAATAGGCCTTCAGCAGGAACAAACATACAACACACATATAAATATGTTTTAAATAAAAAATAATAATTAATTAATAATAAGTTGTGCTGTAGATTGTTGCCCAATCTGAGGAGTAATAGGAGAGGCTGTCAGAGCTGGATCATGATAATACTTTGTTGAAAAGTGTAATTGCTTACACTTCTATTTATCATTTAAATTTGTAAGTTCATCCTGATTTTGCCTCTGTTGTTTTTGGTAAAAGATCATGGTTAAAACAATTTTGTCTCTTCTCTCTGTGTACCAGTTTCAAGTAGATGTTCATAATGAGAACTCAGGCGCTCGCCGGATGAAAGCTGCAGCAGAGTCCATGGAGAACCTGCCAGTTTTCTGCACTGATGAAGATAAAACAGAGTTTGAAGCTTGTATTGATGTGGACTTGTCACAGGTTTTTTGTTTGTATTGATGTGGACTTGTCACAGGTTTTTTGTTTGTATTGATGTGGACTTGTCACAGGTTTTTTGTTTATGTTGATGTGGACTTGTCACATGTTTTTTTGTTTATATTGATGTGGACTTGTCACAGGTTTTTTGTTTGTATTGATGTAGACTTGTCACAGGTTTTTTGTTTCTATTCATGTGGACTTGTCACAGGTTTTTTGTTTATGTTGATGTGGACTTGTCACATGTTTTTTTGTTTATATTGATGTGGACTTGTCACAGGTTTTTTTGTTTCTATTCATGTGGACTTGTCACAGGTTTTTTGTTTATGTTGATGTGGACTTGTCACAGGTTTTTTGTTTCTATTCATGTGGACTTGTCACATGTTTTTTTGTTTATATTGATGTGGACTTGTCACAGGTTTTTTGTTTGTATTGATGTGGACTTGTCACAGGTTTTTTGTTTGTATTGATGTGGACTTGTCACAGGTTTTTTGTTTGTATTGATGTGGACTTGTCACAGGTTTTTTGTTTCTATTCATGTGGACTTGTCACAGGTTTTTTGTTTCTATTCATGTGGACTTGTCACAGGTTTTTTGTTTGTATTGATGTGGACTTGTCACAGGTTTTTTGTTTGTATTGATGTGGACTTGTCACAGGTTTTTTGTTTGTATTGATGTGGACTTGTCACAGGTTTTTTGTTTATGTTGATGTGGACTTGTCACAGGTTTTTTGTTTCTATTCATGTGGACTTGTCACAGGTTTTTTGTTTGTATTGATGTGGACTTGTCACAGGTTTTTTGTTTGTATTGATGTGGACTTGTCACATGTTTTTTGTTTGTATTGATGTGGACTTGTCACAGGTTTTTTGTTTATGTTGATGTGAACTTGTCACATGTTTTTTGTTTATATTGTTGTGGACTTGTCACAGGTTTTTTGTTTGTATTGATGTGGACTTGTCACGGGTTTTTTGTTTCTATTCATGTGGACTGGTCACAGGTGTTGTGCTTGTACTGATGTGTACTTGTCACAGGTTTTTTTTTGTATTGATGTGGACTTGTCACAGGTGTTGTGCTTGTATTCATGTGGACTTGTCAAAGGTGTTTTACTTGTATTGATGTGGACTTATCACAGGTGTTTTGCCTCTTTTCCTCTATTCACTAAAAAAAGAAAAGCAAGAAAGTAAAAATGAGAATATACTTGTTTATTAACAAAAAAAAGATACTGTACAATACATTTTTGACAACAGAAACAAGAAAAAGAGTTCTTAAATGTTATGTAGAGCCAGTCTTAACATATGGATGTGAATCATGGACAATTAGACAACAGACAAGAAAATCACTGGAGGCTATAGAAATGTGTCTTTACAGAAGAATGTTGAAAATACCATGGACAGCTAAGAAGAGTAATGAAAATGTTCTGAAAGAGACCAAAGAAAAGAGAGAAGTAATTTCCAATATTAGAAAGAAACAATCATCATTTTTTTTGTCCAAGTAATAAGAAGGGAACAGCTGGAATATATTGTAACAACTGGAAAAATTGATGGACGAAGCAATAGAGAGAAGCAAAGAGAAAAGATACCAGACAGCCTAAAAGAATGGCTTGGCAGAAGGTCAACAACAGAAATGATAAATAACTGTCAAGATTGAAAGTGTGGAGAGACATGATCACCTAAGCCAGCAGGCATGGTGTTGATGATGATTAACATAATTGTTCTTCAGAAAAAAATGGATATGTCTGTAAAATATTTATTTAATGTGTAGAGAATGTATATTAGACATTCAACTTGTTATAATTAAGGGCTACTATATCATTTGTTTGGAAGTTTCAGTAGGGAAATGGTTAGGAACTGAGGACAAGAGGTAGGGTTCAGTCTCAATTGATGGCATCTAGGTTCACACAGCTTTCAATGTGTATCAAATATGTTTTTCCTGGGAAAGTAAGCACTGTTGCTGACCATATCTTTCTTTCTGTCTGACGTTTCCCTGATAACTACTAAATGGATACTCGTCTTCATCATTCGTCCTTAAAAGGACGTTTACCGGGTGTAGATGTGTTGTAGTATATCTGTGCTTTTTGGCCCAACACATGCAACTTCTGTATGACATTTATTAGCACAATGTTGCCGTTCCTCTTTGATCCCTACTCATTTGGCCAGACTAGACTGGTTAATCTTCTAGAGACACCGCAAAGAGGTGGACTAGGGTCTGGGTGGTTCTGGTTTACTGATCTTGATGCAAGCCATCAGCTGTGAGTTGCTGGCGGCTTCCAGCTTTGTTGCTGTCAGGAACCTTGCCGCCATAGTCTAATTAAAAGTAAATTAAAGAGCCCCCGTCACACCTTGTGGATTATAGGGAATATGATGTTAGTGAACATAATCTTTATAGACCTTCGGCACATGATTTTTGGGGTAGTGTAGTCAGTATTACACTCATGCCGCTTTACTTTTCCAGAAAAAATTTGGTACCCATTTAAGGCTGGGTGAATCCGGAAGTCATCGGTCAGGATCTAACCCGACCTCTTGTCCTTAAAAGTCCAGTTCACTAACCACTGAGTTATCATGGCTCCCATAGTCCAATTGATAGTCTAAAAATAGAAAAGTGTGAGCACTGTATTCTCTTAAAACCATATTCTCTATATGTGATAGATGTGATGAATTTCTTTCGTTTTGTCTAATATCGTTCATTGCATAATAGTAAACAGTAATGTTTAAAGTGGTCTGGAAAGCAACTACTAAATATTGAGAATATATTGCTCTGAAACTGAAATGAGCCAAGTAATAAACTAGACAGGTTACATGACAATATTTACATTTTTATTATAAAAGAAAGACAAGTGTGGACCCTGTATTGGAGAAAACTTATTAATAAATGTCCAAAAGCAATGAATTTCTAACAACTCTGACTACAACCATCATTGTTTACCACTGTCGTTAATAATTTGTAAAATGTGAATGCAAATATTTTATACAATCAGCTTTTTTATTGTTGAGGGGTGAGGGATAGGATGGTTTTGAGATAAGATGTTGCCCTCAAGACAAGAAGGTCCTGGGTGATTCCTATCACAGGCAGTGACAATTTTTTTTTTCAAAATTATATCCGTGGCTTTACCCTCTCCTGGTTTCTGGGTAGTGAGATCTGATGCCTAGCCCTCTCGGACAACAGTGAAAAACAGGAGGTCCCATGTACATTCTGAGTACATTAAAGAACCCTTGGCAGTTTGAAATCTAAAAGAGTAGGCCACTACATATTTTTTTTTTAAATGGCCACTGCCCGGGCAAAATTAATAGGAAAAAATCTTTCCAAAACGCTAAAACTCTCAACGATAAAAATGAGAGTATCTCTGAAGTCAGAGAATATATTGTGATATTCACAAAAAATTCAGTTCTTTTGGGACTTCACTTGAGATATAAAGCTGGCAAATGCAAACAACAGTTTTTGAGAAATTGTAATCATAAAATAGTAATAATTGTTTGTGTACGGATGACTTTCACACCTAGAGCAGTAACCATTTAGTAAGTTTTTTTTTCACGTCTGACAAGAAAAGAATCCTTGACCCTAACAAGAATCTAACACATTAAGTGGGCATGGTTGTGTTGTAGAGCTAGTTTATGGCATTGCCTCGATATTTGCACCTTTTTAATACCTGACTTGAAAAATTACCAATTCATTTTCCTCTGCTGACAATATTGTCATTATTGGCTGTAATTTCAATAAATCTTGGAAGTTGTTTCCTGTAAACTTGTACAGTAATGCATTGTTTTTTTCATTCTTGAAAATTTTCAGCAAGATCACATGTTCCGGATACACATCATTGAGCAGGAGCTGAATGAGATAAGTGGGATGGTCTACAACACGCCGACAATGTCATCACTTTCTGTGTACTCCTGTAACATCTGCGAGAAAGTCTTCAAGTCACTCTCTCATATTCGTCTACATTGCGTCACACATACAGACCTTAAACCATTCAAGTGTAACAAGTGTACATATTCTACAAATTCTAAAGGTTAGTGACTTTCTGCTAGTATAAAAATAAGCTTTAAAAGTATCAGAAGTAATAACTTTAATAAGAAAGAGACTCACAAATTAAGTCACTATCTTCGTATCTGCACAACTAGTTCTCAGGATACATCAAATGAACCAATAGCAGTGGACAGTTTCTAGCAGATTCAAGGCACTATGGTCAACAAGTCATAGCTAACATGTAAAACTAAAGTAATATTCCAGCTGGCCCTCAAATAACCAGAGGGTAACAGAAAAAGAGACCGACCTAGAGAAACACTAAAAAGAACTTTACAGAAAAAGGCAACAATAGTAGACATCAGCTCACTCATCGAGATTGAGCAACCCAGCCAGATGCAGATCATGTGCAAGGTCTGCAGACATCAGCTCGCTCAACGAGATTGAGCAACCCGGCCAGATGCAGATCATGTGCAAGGTCTGCAGACATCAGCTCGCTCATCGAGATTGAGCAACCCGGCCAGATGCAGATCATGTGCAAGGTCTGCAGACATCAGCTCACTCATCAAGATTGAGTAACCCGGCCAGATGCAGATCCTGTGCAAGGTCTGCAGACATCAGCTCACTCATCAAGATTGAGCAACCCAGCCAGATGCAGATCATGTGCAAGATCTGCAGACATCAGCTCACTCATCGAGATTGAGCAACCCGGCCAGATGCAGATCATGTGCAAGGTCTGCAGACGTCAGCTCACTCATCAAGATTGAGTAACCCGGCCAGATGCAGATCCTGTGCAAGGTCTGACAGTTGAAAGATCATCGGACACAAGAATCTAGAAATTCTGCCCTGTGCGCCATTTTCGGCTCGAAAGAATGATAGATAGAACATTTATTTGAATGTGTAGTTTTGATGTTTATTCACAACAGAATGGTCTAGAAAAGATATGATTATGAAAGGCATAGTTCCAGGTGAATGAAAGAGCTGGTGACGTTGAAGAAGGTTGGCGCATGACATCACAGACAAACTGAGAATGAATGTTGCAAAAGCTGGACATCTTATGCAGTACAGAGAATCACCAAGGTGGTTGTCTTGTGAACCACATTCTAACAAAGACAAGCTATGTGATGATGATGTGGCACTCTTTATGCAAGAAGTTGTGAATGTTGCATTCACCTCATTGATATAGCATTTTCTGGGTCTAATTCCTGTTTGCAACAACATAGGAAATATGTGAATGTTTTAGTTTAATTAGGTTTTTCAGTGATCAGAGCCAGTCCTTCAGTGCTCATGTACAGTAGCAGATTCTTGCAGTGTGTACTGGAAAAAGATTTGAGTAATATTGGATATCTTTTAAGTACTATTGGATATCATATGAGTACTATTGGATATCATTTGAGTAATATTAGATATCATTTGAGTACTATTAGATATCATTTGAGTACTATTAGATATCATTTGAGTACTATTGGATATCATTTGAGTACTATTAGATATCATATGAGTACTATTGGATATCATTTCAGTACTATTAGATATCATTTGAGTACTATTAGATATCATATGAGTACTATTGGATATCATTTCAGTACTATTGGATATCATTTCAGTACTATTGGATATCATATGTGTACTTTTGGATATCATTTTAATACTATTGGATATCATTTGAATACTATTGGATATCATATGAGTACTATTGGATATCATTTCAGTACTATTGGATATCATTTCAGTACTATTGGATAATTGGATATCATTTCAGTACTATTGGATAATGTTTGAGTACTGTTGGATATTGTTTGAGTACTATTGGGTATCATTTGAGTACTATTGGATACCATATGAGTACTATTGGATAACATTTGAGTACTGTTGGATATCGTTTGAGTACTATTAGATTTTGTTTGAGTTCTATTGGATATCACTTGAGTTCTATGAATATTGTTTGAGTACTAATGGATATGGTTTGACTACTAATGAATATCATTTGAATACTTACGGATGTCATTCAAGTAAATACACAATTTAAATAGCTGTGTCTACTTGTTATTTGCATTTTAATGTAACAATTGTGCCACTTTCACACAGGTAACTTATATACACATATGAGAAAACACACTGGCCAGTACTATAGGTGTGACCAATGTGACTTCAAGACTGTCAACAAAAGCCATCTGGTGGAACACAATATGACCCACGACAGTAGGAGGTCTCAATGTCTGGTGTGCCAGAAAGACTACTCAACTCTTAAATCTCTCATTAACCATATACGGAAATATCACACTGACAAAAAGGGGAAAGAATACTTGCAGACATTTTTACAGGTTTGTATAGAGATTGAATTCAAATCTTCCTTTATCTCCCCTTCACTACCTCTGTATTTTAATTCAAATCTTCCTTTCTCCCTCCTCACTGCCTCTGTATTTCAATTCAAATCTTCCTTTCTCCCCCCTCACTGCCTCTGTATTTCACTCACCCCAAAGGGATCTCAACTTTTCATCTGTCTTTAGGGGAACCTATACCCTTTTATTCTATTATAGTGCTGGTCATGTGATCTTTTTAACTGTTACAAATAATGAATTGTTTCTTCATTTCAGGGCAGAGGAGCAAAGGGCACAACAGTGATTCACCAGTGCCATGTTTGTAATCGCAAATTTAAAAAGAGGATTGACAGAGACCGTCACCTTTTTATACATGACATTAAAGATTTGCCCCACGTGCAACAGGTTTGTATACATCTCTCTTCCTTACAAATTTTTGTGACAAAATATAATCATTATTTTTATTCTGGAATATTCTTTTTATCTCCATCCTAATTTATGTAACTCTTTCAACAATTCTTTGAAAAGTTTTCATCAACCTTTTTCTTTTTCTTTGTGCTCCTATAAAACATGTCTGGCTTTATAGTTGGTCAAAACATCTCTCTGTCTGTAATCTTTAGCCAAACAGATTGTCTTGTTCCACATGTCTGGCTAAATAGTTGGTCAAACCATCCCCACTTTCTGTCTGTAATCTTTAGCCAAACAGATTGTCTTGTTCCACTTGTCTGGCTATATAGTTGATCAAACCATCCCCACTTTCTGTCTGTAATCTTTAGCCAAACAGATTGTCTTGTTCCACATGTCTGGCTATATAGTTGGTCAAACCATCTCCACTTTCTGTCTGTAATCTTTAGCCAAACAGATTGTCTTGTTCCACTTGTTTGGCTATATAGTTGATTAAACCATTCCCACTTTTTGTCTGTAATCTTTAGCCAAACAGATTGTCTTGTTCCACTTGTCTGGCTATATAGTTTGTTAAACCATCCCCACTTTCTGTCTGTAATCTTTAGCCAAACAGATTGTCTTGTTCCACATGTTTGGCTATATAGTTGGTTTAATCATTCCCACTTTCTGTCTGTAATTTTTAGCCGAACAGATTGTCTTGTTCCACTTGTCTGACTATATAGTTGGTCAAACCATCCCCACTTTCTGTCTGTAATCTTTAGCCAAACAGATTGTCTTGTTCCACATGTTTGGCTATATAGTTGGTTTAATCATCCCCACTTTCTGTCTGTAATCTGTAGCCAAACAGGTTGTCTTGTTCCACTTGTCTGGCTATATAGTTGATCAAACCATTCCTACTTTTTGTCTGTAATCTTTAGCCAAAACAAATTGTCTTGTTCCTTTTCACAAATCCTATGCTGCCATTGTATTTAATAATTTTATGAAATTCAGTTAAAATAAAGAGACATTGGTAAAGCAAAAGTTAAAATATAAGCAGTGAGGTTAGTTCTCTTTTAGTCTTTATGTCTTCTGGCATATAAGACCACAACTAAAGATTATTACTGTTGTCTATTATGAACCAACTCTTTAAGGTCTCCCCATTTAGAGTCATTTGTCTTCTTGTCTTTAATTCTGTATCAGCCATCAATTTCCATTTAGATATGGCAGTCATCCTTTATAATTCCAATTTCCTGGCCGGGTTATGTTTTTTTTTTTTTTGCCACAATTGGCTTTTTTTGTTGGTGATTTCTGTAACATCTTCTTGCTGTAGTTGGCTTTTTTTTTATTATTGATTATTTCTGTAACAATATCTTTTTGCTGTATTTGGATTTTTTTTTTATTATTGATGGTTTTTATAACAATTTTTTTTCTAACAGGATTAGGTTGTTGGTACCATTTTCTTGGCTTTGAACAGACTGTTTTCTTAAACGAGATAAATATGCAAAGTTAACAAAATAAGCAAATTTAAAATTTAAATAATATTAGCTTTTTAATTTATAATATTCTTTCTTCTTTTGTCCTACCTCCACTTTGGGGAAGTATGGAGATTTTACAACAAAGAGTATGAAACTGTTCTCAGCTGGTTTCATTTCAACCCAGTCCTCCTTTCTGATTAATTCAAAACATTTAGCAAGAAGAGTCAATAAGATTTTACTGGCAAGATTTATATATGGAATGCAAAACAAATATGGCAGTGCATTATTTGTACTATTATTAATAAATTTCAGTGTGAGCTCTGCGATTATTGGGCAAGTCGGCGAGTGTATCTGGACAAGCATTACCTGAAGCACAGAGTCATCTACTGCTGTGCTATCTGTAATTTGAAGGTTAGTCTACATAATTAAACCCTAGATTATGTCACATATTCACAAATCACGTTTTACAACACCTTCGTAAAAATTTACAAACCCTAAATGTTACATTTGGAATTTTAAAAATATAATTTTCTTTGAAGTTTTGCTGCACAGTTGTGTGTTTACGCTAAGAGAGACACAAGAATCATGAGCAGTAATCATTTCCTGGCTTACTTTTGATTTCTAGCCCGAAATTATAAAGCATGGCGCATGAGGTTTTATGTTGCCTCTTTACACACGCTGGCTTTCAGTTCATCATTCTAGCTGTTTGTTCGGCTTCCTCTTAGAATCATTCACTGCCTATACCATGTTATAACGGTTTCTTTGATGTCTTGACAACAGCCGAAGTGATCTCCCCTGTCATAAGAAAAAAAGAAAATAATGAATTTCTTGAAAATCAGAGACATTTATATTTAAAAAAAAACAGCAGTGTTCTTATGACATCTTCATCGAAGTCCATCTCCGCAACGAAGGTTGGCTACCACTGGTTAAATTTTTTCGTGAGGATATGAAGGGTACCGTTTAATACAACGGCAGTATATCTCAACCCTTCAGCATACACAGGGGTGTCAAGCAAGGATGCGTTCTTGCTCCGACTCTATTTTGGAATCTTCTTCGCTGTTCTGTTGAAACATACATTCTCAAATGTGAATGGAGTTTATCTTCATACAAGGTATGATGCTCTGTTGTTCAATCTTGCAAGACTAAAAGTAAAGTCCAGAATCAGACATATCACTATTAGAGACCTGTTATTTGCTGACGATGCTGTTCTTGTCATGCAAAAAAGAGCTCCAGAACATGATTTTGCATGCTAGTAGAGACTTTGACCTCACAATAAGTTTACACAAAACGAATATATGTGGGCAAATATAGGACGTCGAAGCAGCATCTGCCATCTTTATCGACAACTACAAGCTCGATGTTGTATAGCAGTATAGTTACCTGGGGTCCATCATCAATGACAAACTACCTTTAGATACAGAAATTGACACTCGCATTAGTAAAGCTACTACCTTCTTTCTTCTAGGCGCATTTCGCAAAACAACAAACTGACAACTAAAACAATGGCCGCAGTTTACAATGCCTGCATCATCATATCCTTTTCTATGGCAACGAATCATAGACAACTTATGCAAAGCAAGAAAGAAAACTAAATGCATTCTATATGCGATGCCAGTGCTGTATTCTTAAAATCACCTGGAAGAACAAAGTGACAATTATCACAAATGTCACAACAAATGCTCACTCGCACAGGCCTTCTGAACATCTACACATTTTTCAAACAATGTAGGTTGCACTGGCTTGGCCACTTACACCATATGAAATGTATGGCTGTATGTATATATGGCTGTATACCAAAAGATATACTTTATGGACGAATAGCAGATGGCAAAAGAACTAGGGGAGACCAAAAACTCCAATTATAGACATTTGTAAATGCAACATGAAGACTCTGAACATAAACCCTGCAGCCTGGGAAGAAGTAGGTGTAGACTGCAATCTTTGGAAACACACTCTAAAGCTCCAACTCAAACAAGAAACAAACAGACTCATAGAAAAAGAGAATACATGACAAAAGAAATAAAAAAGATTTCCTAGGGGCACTGCGGAGGCTACTACTACATAATTTAAGTACTTCAAATAGGATAAAAACAAGCAGTACAATTTTATACTTACATTTTTGCACTGAGGGTCAACACCACAGGTCAGTTTCTGTTCAACAGAAAACAATGCCCAGAGAATGCAAAAATGTCCATTAAACATCCTTTTTAAAGGCAGGTAATGAAGGAGACTTGCCAGTGGGTGCACATAATAGAAGAAGAAGCTACATGAACAAATAGAGTTCAAAACAACAGGATTACCAGAAAAATTATACACACTACCAACTCTGAGGGAAAAAAAACAAGTAACAATATCCAGTCGAGTACTATATGTACATGCGGACAAATGCCCCAGACAGCTGAATACATACTTCAAGACTGTACTGAATATAGTAGACTGAGGAAAATCCATTGGCCCATCCATTGATACAACATTACAGACAAAACTATATGTGCCACTGCAATAATTACAAAAGACAGTAAAATTTATACAGGAAATGACATTGCAAATATAGACAATACATAGGTGAATGAAAGATAGGTAGATAGATCCAGTCGAGTTGTTGGCCATAACAACTTAAGTACCATCTTTTCAACATGTTGTTGAGTTATAAAGATATTATGATTGTGACTGTGACATTAGTAAAATGATTGTTGAACAAGTGCTACAGAGGCAATGCTTATCATGAACACCATGCGAAGGCACCACAAAGCTGGTGTAGATATAATACTTTCCTTTCTTTCAGGCATGCATCTAGTGGCTACCAGAAAAATGAATAGTCCTCCTCACCATCTGTCCTTAAAAGGACGTTAAGTGGGTGTAGTTGCGGTGTGTTGAAGCTTATTTGCGTCTTCTGGCCTAATACATCTGACTTCAGTGCAGTATTTTTGTATACCAGGTTGTTTTCCTTCTGCTATTCCTAATCACTTGGTCAGACTGGATAATCTTTTTCCAGGAGCACCACAAGGAGGTGGAGCAGGTTCTTTATCAGCTCTCTTGTTCGCCAATCCTGACACATGCAATCAGCTGTGGGTCACTGACCACTCACAGGTTCAGTTGCTGGATATGTGTCTTGGCAACACCCCCCCCCCCCCAACAGATATAATATAATTTAAAAAGAAATATAAGTAAAAAAAAAAAAGTAAAGTGCCCCCATCATGCCAAGTGGTGTATAGGAAATATGGTGTTAGTAACCATAAATTTTACAGACCTTCAGCACATTATTTTTGGGGTAATGTGGTCTATATTACGCCTGTGCCGCTTTACTTTCCTAGAAAAAATCCGGTACCCATTAAAGGCTGGGTGAACCGGAATCCGTCTGTTAGGATCGAACCCTACCTCTTGTCCTTTGTAGTCCAGTTCACTAACCACTGAGCTATCGTGGTTCCTGAAAATTAAATATGCTTAAAGTTTATGGATAAGATGACTTTACAGACCAATGTTTTGTCTCTATAAGGACTTCAACTGGAAACAAACACAAACAGAACACATGACATTAAATAATACACAATATTTTCTATCATTTGTTTTCTATGCATAATTTTCAGTCTGCTTTTGTTTCATATCATACACTACTGTATGACACCTTATTTTGTTTGTGTGTGTTTACATATATCACATCTGTCTGGCCACCAATTTGAGTTATGCTTTTTTTGGGACTTGTCTGTTTTGTTTATGTTGTCTGAGTTGAATTCTTTTAAGATCAAAATGTTGTTCTGCTGCAGCTGTGTCCCCCACCATATTATGAGTAGAGAGAGCTTACTCTGCTTTCAAGGATAAACTGTATTGGAATATCAGTAAATTGTATTGGAATATCAGTAAATTGTATTGGAATGTCAGTAACCTTGCACTGGCAAATGTTTTCTTTGAGCTTGTTTAGAACTGATGACTAAAGTGTTCACAGAAAAAAAATAATTTTGATTTTATTTCAGGCTCTCTTCTTGGTGTTCACCCTTTAAGTGGGCATGGATGCATTGTTTTGGTATTTTGCGGCAAAGTTGCAATATCTGCAACTTTTGGCTTGGGTAGATTTGCTTAACAAATATTTTTTGTTGCCCAAACAGCGGCCATTTTAGGCCTACTATTTTTTTAACTTTAAAATGCACTCTTTTCTTTAACATGTGCAAGCACGCACAGAACCTCCTGTTTTTCCACCATTTTCCGAGAGATCTAGACTTCGGATTTTGACTACCCAGAAATCAGGGGATGGTAAAGCCATGAAGAGACTGCAGATTCAATTTTGTATAAAACTTTCCATCACTTGTGGTGGGGATCGAACCCAGAACCTACTTGTCCAAAGGCTGACATCTTACCTCTGGACCACCAATTACCCGCCTGATTTCCTTTCAGTGATCTCTAACAATTTTCTTCTTTTTTTTTCTAACAGTTTCTGAGCACCACAAAGTTGACTGAACATTTAACAGCAGTTCACAATCAAGATGATAAAGATGGAGTCTCAGTGACTGACTCACTCTTGGAGGACTGCATCAACAGGTAGCTGACATGCTTTGAGAGATTCATTTGTGCAATTGATACCAACCATAGCTCTTTGGAACCTAGAAAAGCAACATAGATGTATACAAACTATATTGAAAACGAGAAATTGATTGGAAAAAAATAATAAAATTGTAGAATTAATGTTGCTGCAGTTATTATACTAATTTATTGTTGATATTACAGAGACAAGGTTCGTAACTCCTGCAGCACTAAATTTGTTCCCTAGTTAATTAAGGTACTAATGTACAACAACGTTAACTTGAAGGTTTTTAGTGCCTTTTCTCATTACATGTTGCCATTGTCACAGTTTTTTGCAAACTCCTATAACATGTCTCCACACACAAAGTGGGAGTTGCTTCTCTTGTTCAGTTACATTGCTCCAGCAGTACTTCATGAATTGCTTCTTTGTTGGTTTCATTGCTCCAGTAGTACTTCATGAATTGCTTTTTTTTTTTTCTTTTTTTTTTTTTTTTGGTTTCATTGCTCCAATAACTCTTCATAAATTGCTTCTTTGTTGGTTTCATTGCTCCAATAGGACTTCATGAATTGCTTCTTTGTTGGTTTCATTGCTCCAATAACTCTTCATGAATTGCTTCTTTGTTGGTTTCATTGCTCCAATAACACTTCATAAATTGCTTCTTTGTTGGTTTCATTGCTCTAATAACACTTCATGAATTGCTTCTTTGTTGGTTTCATTGCTCCAATAACTCTTCATGAATTGCTTCTTTGTTGGTTTCATTGCTCCAATAACACTTCATAAATTGCTTCTTTGTTGGTTTCATTGCTCCAATAACACTTCATAAATTGCTTCTTTGTTGGTTTCATTGCTCCTTTAGGACTTCATGAATTGCTTCTTTGTTGGTTTCATAGCTCCAATAACACTTCATAAATTGCTTCTTTGTTGGTTTCATTGCTCCAATAAATCTTCATGAATTGCTTCTTTGTTGGTTTCATAGCTCCAATAACACTTCATAAATTGCTTCTTTGTTGGTTTCATTGCTCTAATAACACTTCATAAATTGCTTCTTTGTTGGTTTCATTGCTCCAATAACACTTCATGAATTGCTTCTTTGTTGGTTTCATTGCTCCATAACACTTCATAAATTGCTTCTTTGTTGGTTTCATTGCTCCAGTAGGACTTCATGAATTGCTTCTTTGTTGGTTTCATTGCTCCAATAAATCTTCATGAATTGCTTCTTTGTTGGTTTCATTGCTCCAGTAGGACTTCATGAATTGCTTCTTTGTTGGTTTCATTGCTCCAATAAATCTTCATAAATTGCTTCTTTGTTGGTTTCATTGCTCCAGTAGGACTTCATGAATTGCTTCTTTGTTGGTTTCATTGCTCCAATAACACTTCATAAATTGCTTCTTTGTTGGTTTCATTGCTCCAATAACACTTCATAAATTGCTTCTTTGTTGGTTTCATTGCTCCAATAACACTTCATAAATTGCTTCTTTGTTGGTTTCATTGCTCCAATAACACTTCATAAATTACTTCTTTGTTGGTTTCATTGCTCCAGTAGCACTTCATAAATTGCTTTTTTTCAGCTTCATTGCTCCAGTAGGACTTCATAAATTGCTTTTTTTCAGCTTCATTGCTCCAGTAGGACTTCATTAATTGCTTCTTTGTTGATTTCATTGCTCCAGTAGCACTTCAGGAATTGCTTCTCTGTTGGTTTCATTGCTCCAATAGCACTTCAGGAATTGCTTCCTTTTTTTTCAGTTTCATTGCTCTAGTAGCACTTCATGAATTGCTTCTTTTTTTCAGTTTCATTAAAAATTCAAACCCATTTAAGGCTGGGTGAACCTGGAAGCCGTCATTCAGGATTGCACCTGACCTCTTGTCCTTAGTAGTCCAGTTCACTTCTAATGTTTGTTGCAGGAGACGATGTAGCTGCTTCTGTTATATTGTGATATAAACTAACAGACCAACGTGTATTAATCAGGGGTAATATTCTAGCAATCTGAGGCTGCCACAGCATGGTCAGCGGCCTATGGCTGATCAATATTTCACTTCACCTCCCAGGTGGGATCACTAGTAACAGTCTGCATTAAAACAGACTGACTAAGGAGGCGAGACTTGCCATAGTCCCTACGATGGTGTGGTAAGTTGATACAGAAGACAGTGCTCCATGCTCTAACTTCTCCATCAAAACTCAGGAGAGCCACTGCAACCACCACATCAGCTTCCAGGCCCAAGAGCCAACAGCTTGTGTTGACCTTTACATTCATCATCATCATCATCATCAAAACAATTATTGAATATTTCACAACTCTACTTACTTTCTCCTTCCACTTCTACACTAAAATACAAAGTGATTTGTATGCAAAAATTAAACTATCATCCCAGTTGTCTTCTTTCTGTCCTAATTTCAGATTTGTTTCGTGGCCTTTCAGGTGTTGCTTAATAATATTATAATTTCAGTATTCTGTATATAATATTTTAATCTCACAACTCTGTATACAATATTTTAATTTCAGAACTCGAGTATAATATCTCAATGTGAAAATTCTCTACATATTATTTTAATTTCACAATTCTGAACATTATATTTTAATTTCACAATTCTCCATCTTAGTGATTCTTAATTTTAATTGAAGCAGACTTAATAATCTGCTGTTAAAAAAAAATAGTATTAAAAAATTGTAATTATTTTTTTTATTTCATTCATAACAGGTCTTTATACCTACCTGAACCTTTGGCCACAACTTTTGAAGGAAGCAAGTATGTAAATCTGCCTGAAGAACTGAGAGAGCGAACTGTACAGTCACAGAAAAATGCAGAACAATTCAAAGAATTTCCTAATAAATCTGAAACTGAGCACAGATTGGCAGCAGATACAACGATATCAGATCAGAATAGTCCAGGTGCAAACAATTCTTCAATAGAAGAACAGACTAGTGATTTTTTATCTGAATATAGAAAATTTATCAAAACCCCGAGTGAAAATGGAGGAACTGGTCCAAACTCTGGTGATAATACAAGTGATAGTATGTCTGTTAATGGGAACACAGAAAGCAGAACTACAAGTAAAGATTTGTCGAAACCAGAGGACTTGAAGGCTGCTGACATTGATGAAACTCATACATGGCAAGTAGATGGGGACACAGAGCAGAATATAACAGGCTTCAAGATGAAGGATGAAGGTCACCGTAAACCAGACTTGGACATTAAATCTGAAATGTCAGGTAATTATTGATCTCACACTTAATCATACAATTAAGTTTTCATACACACACATGCATACATACAATTTTTCAACAGTAATTACAAATAAAACTGAATTACTGAACTGTTTGAAATCAACAACAGAACTGATATGATGCACAGTGGATAGAAGATTGTGTAAGGACATGATCGCCTATGCCAACCGTTATGGCACATGATGATGATTGAAATGTTAAAGGTTGGTCTCAAGGCAAGACGCTGGCCTCAAGACAGAGAGGTTGTGGGTTCAAATCCCAGCTATACCGGTTGGGATTTTTATTTATGATTCTCTCTGCTGCAACCACCCCTCTTCTCAGCAACGAGGCCCGGCTTGAAACATCAATTACTAATAAATGGAAAAAATAAGAGTATCTCCAAAGTCGGAGTTATCTGCCTGTACGGCGAGGGACCACTGTGCACATGGCCGCCAGGGAAAAATGGATTAACACGCAAAATTCAGTTTCTAGTCTCTAGGGACTTTGTCAGAGGTAAAAGCTGGCGAACGAAGAAAAGAAAACCGCTCTTTCTTTATTTATTTTCTCTGAATTTTAATTCTGGCTTACAGCTCTGAATAACAAGATCTTAACACCTCTGAAGGACCTGTGGATCACATTGTATAGTTGAAACCCCCATGAAGCAATGTAAAAGATAAATGGTACAGAGACACAAATATTTTAACAAACAGCATAGAGGAAAAAATCATGAACAAACAGAAAATAAAAATTGAGGCATCCCAAATGAGGACAAACCATTTCCTTATAACACACGTAGTACTATATTTGTTAATATATTATGTTCAACTTTCATGGAAAACTGTATTATTCTTCATTCACAAGAGGTTATCCATAAATCTTCAACTTTCTTCATCTCATTGTTGTGCTACCAATGTCAGACTTAGACACTAGTCTAGAACATTCAACAGTCGACAGTGTGATGATAACTTAGTTGAGCTTATGACTGCAGTCATTGCCTTCTTGGGTGTGGATGCATTGTGTCATTAGTTTTTCGGAAGCTGTGATATCTTCAGCTCTCGACCCAACACATCCATCTTCAGCAGGGGTAGATTTTAAAATATTTTTGCCCAGACAATGGCCATTTTTGGTCTCCTCTTTTATACTTTTAATTGTCAATAGTTCTTTAATTTTTCACAGAGTGTTACACAATGTTTCCTCTAATTGTGCCTTTTTCTGAGAGGGCAAGATATTAGATCTCAACATCCAGAAACCAGGGCAAGGAAAAGGCATGAGGAAACCACAGGTTTGAAGAGAAAAATTCTAATTACCGGTGGCAGTATTCAAATCCAGGACATTCTTGTCCAAAGGCCAACATTTTACCTCCAGTCACCCCAGTCTTTGCCATATAATTACAGTTATTCGAAGGCCCTGGTATTTGGTTGTTTGGTTATGGAAGGCCCCGGTATCACTGCAAACGAATTAAAATCTATAATTGCTCAACCGCCCGTGCCAGTGTAATCATCCGGATTAATATCTTATCTCCCAAACAAAGAAAGGTAACTGTAGTCCCCATCGTAGCAGTCTCAGCACATGCCAAAAGACATAAGGCAAAACTGCACAGAAAGTGAACACAGCCATCGGTTCCCTGTCATACGATGTCATCATTCATCGTAAACAATTGGAATATCGAAACATGATCAAAACGGATGAGACACACAACTCCCCTGGTATTACTACAAACAAATGAAAATCCATAATTGTTCAACTGCTCATGCAGTGGAATTATCCAAATTAACATCTCATTGAATATCCAAACAAAGAAAGGCAGCTGTAGTCCCCATCATAGCAAACACAGCACATGTCAAAAGACATAAGGTGTATCAGAATCAAAAGTGAACGCAGCTGAACTATCCTTCGTCATACGATATTATCATTCATCGTAAGCAATCTGAATATAGAAACACCATCCGGATGCAATGAAAAACACAGCTCATGGTGTACACAGAGCACTAAACTCAGTAGCTCCAACAGCAAGCCGGACTTGGAATATGAGGAAACTGCAACAAGGAACACTTTTTAGACAGTGCCTCAATGATTCCTGCCACCTATCCGCCATATTGACCGGAAGTCCCTTGCCTTAATCTCCTTTTCTATGTTGTCATGTAAGCCTCACTCTGACCAGTGACATTTTCATCTTGTATTTATTATTATTATTAGGTGCCAACCCAGGCATGAACATCTCAGCCTCATCACCATTACTGATGCTGCAGAATCCGGGGTCTGACTCAGACATGGAAGATGATGGCCACATTCCAGATGGAAAGGAGAACACGATGAGCCTGTCGGAAAACCACCTTGTTTCAGATGTAGATGAAGAAAGTGCTGATGCTTTGGAAGGTGCTGAAATCAGTAAGCAGTCACAAGAATCTGGCTTCAGCAGCAAAGCTGATGGTGAGAGATGCTTTAATGAATTTTTGTGCTCATGCTTCTTTACATTTCATGTTCAGATTTATGTGCACATATTGAAGTTGTTACCACAATAAAAAAGAGCAAATAACCTGCTGGCCTCATCATCATCATTGAGTGCCATCTCCGCATCGAAGGTTGGCTACCATCGAGCGCCATTCCACTCTGTCTCTTGCTTTGATGGTGCAGATTGTCATAGATTGACTTATCCATCTTTTAATGTTACTCATCCATGTTAGTCTTGGTCTGCCTCTGCCTCTTTTACCTTGTATTTTCCCTTCTAATATTACTTTTATTAGACTGTTGTGTCTTTTAACATGACCAAAAAATTTCCTATGGCTTGCTCTATAATTGTGTTTAGTAGTTCTCTTTTAATTTTTAGTTGTTTTAAAACTTCCTCATTTGTTTTCTTTTCTTTCCATCCAATTGTACCTATTCTTCTATAAATCCACATTTCAAAGGCTTCAATTTTCTGTTCTGTTTTCTGGTCTAATGTCCATGTTTCTGCACCATACAGGAATATTGAAAAGATGTAACATTTTGCTATTCTTAGTTTTAGCCCTGGTGTTATTTGTTTTGATGTTAGTATATTTTTCATGGCATTAAAACAACTTTTTGCCATACCTATTGTTTTGTTTATTTCAGTTGTACATTTTCCATCACTGGTTATAGTGATGACTGCTGGCCTAAAGGCTAATATTTATGAGAGAAAGTCTGTGTTGTATAAATGGTCAAAATTGGTGTCGCACATTTCTTTAATACAATTGTTAACACAATTGACACAATTGTTCTGTACCGTGAGCTACAAAGACAGGCTCTGTTACTGTGACATTTAACCTTGGAACTAGTTTTTGTGGCTTTTAATTTATTGACAATTCTGCAGTTATTTCCACTAAGACTTTGTAAATGTCTTATTTGACCTCTTTCCTGACTTCCTGAGCAAATTGTCCAAACAATCAGTGTGTTTTAGATCAATTATCATTCATTTTTCACTGTTATTTCAAATTTTTAAAATGCGTGAAAACTGTCTCGTGCCGCAGCTTATTAAAGGTAAGGAGTTTGTTAAAGTGGAAAGTGCTCATACACTATATTTGAAATGTGTTAAAGTGGAAAGTGCTCATACACTATATTTGAAATGTGTTAAAGTGAAAAGTGCTCATACTATATATTTGAAATGTATATTTCTCATTGTTCCCCCACAGAGCATAAAGCAATTGGTGAGAAGAAAGAAGCTGATGAGACTGACGACAACAAAACTGATAGCAACAAAAGAAAAGATTTTGGAGAAATTGAAGCCGGCAAGGAAGACAAGATAGAAGCCTTGATCAAGAGATTAGGTTATCGGCAGATGAATATGCAGATCTTTAATAAGATGAGGGAAACATTTGGTACAGAGGAATGTGAATATTGTGGACGTCTTTTTTACAGCAAAGGAGATTACGAGCCTCATCTTAGAACCCATACAGGTATGTGGACGTAAACATAACAGGCTCTGAGACATTTCAAACTGGACAATCAATCAAAATACTTTTTATTATTCTTTTTCTTTTCTGCTTTGTTTGGCCTGAAGTAAGATTGTTGTGTCGTATCATTATTGTGTTGTGTCATTATATCATTATTGTGTGGTGTCACTATATCATTATTGTGTTGTCATTATATCATTGTGTTATCATTATATCATTATTGTGTAGTGTCAGTATATCATTATTGTGTTGTCATTGTGTTGTATCATTATTGTGTTGTCATTATATCATTATTGTGTTGTGTCATATTCTTGTGCTGTGCCTGCTAATGCAGGTGATCTTCTCTCTCCACAACTTTCAGTCTCTATGATTGTTTTATTATTTCTGTTGTTGACTTTCTACCAAATTATTCTCTCAAAATATCTTATATCCTTTCTCTTTGTTTTCCTCTATTCTTTCTTTACTCAATTTTTCCTGTTGTCACAATAAATGTTAGTTGTTCTCTTCTATTTTCATGGCCATCGTGTCAATTTTTTATAGTGGGTTTGCTTTTTCTTTTTATCCATGCTCTCTTGACCAGGATTGTTCCAGAAGTTGGGTTTTAGAGGGTTAAAACAGTGTACTAGAAGAGTGGGAGCACTGGAGTTAACAGAGAGAATTGTTTGAGAAGCAATTAAGTCGCTGAGCCACACTGAGTTCTGTTTAATTCAAAGGACATTACATATGTGGCATGATTGTGATTACATGACCTAACCCGATGGGCAAACAAGAGAGTTGATTTGATTCAGTTCTCATTGGTACAGTGAATGAGTATCATAGATTAGACATAGGAAGGCACCAGTGAAACAGGATACCATATGGAAAGAGTTGGCAGGTTATATGAAGTAGTTAGAAAGACATAGATAGAAATGAAATGGAGAGATCAGCCAACTAGTTAAACAATGAAGTTATTCAGAGACAGTTTGGCATAGAAGAAAATTGGTTCACACTGGACAGTTGTAGATGAATATTTCCAACGGGAGTGTGTGAGTATACTGACTATTGTAATTTCAGGTTCCTGAAGTAGAAATGATGTTTATGTAACATAAGTATATTCTTTCTGGACCTTTTTCTTTGCGCTTTGTGTATGCACACTGACCTATGTGTGGACACTTCTGGGTGTGTATATACTTGTATTCGTACGTTTATCCATATACGCCCCTTCTCTGTATAATTTTAGAACCCCTCTAGTCAGAACCTATTACCTGCGTTTATGACCTCCCCACGCTAGTCACCTCTGTGAGGTCATTTTTACTCCAGATGTGATCACTGGCAGTTGAGTCCTTACATTCTAATTTTTAATTATAGATTTTTTTTTTTTGGTGGTTATCTAATTATTAACTATGTAAAGAGAAGGGAACCGCTGGAATATATTATAACAACTGGAAAAATCGAGGGACGAAAAGATAGAGGGAAGCAAAGAGAAAAGAAACCAGTCAGCTTAAGAAAATAGCTTGGCAGAAGGTCAACAACTGAATTGATAAATAACTGTTGAGATCTAAAGTTGTGAAGAGACATGATCACCTATGCTAGCAGGCATGGTACTTGATGATGATGATGACATATGTGTGTATGTGTTGTTTATTGTTCCTGCTGAATGCTGCAACAATGTCATTCGAACTTGTGTTGTCCATTAACTACATCAACCATATCCATTTTTTATTTAATTTATCCTTTTATAAATGCTATGATATGATTAAAGTGTAAAGGGAAGTAACAAATACATTCTAAAAGAGGCTAAATCAGAACAAAAAAAAATTAATTTGGGGGGGGGGGGGGGGGGAAGAACCTATAGAATATATTCCAACAACAAGAACAATTGAGGGAAGAAGAGATAAATGGAAACAGAATGGGTAAGGGTGTTCTTAAAAATGGACTTATGACACCGCAGTTTGTAAGAGAAATAGGCTATTAGTGCAACTTTCTACATTTTTTTTATTATTGAAATCAATCTAAACATAATTTTTTTTTTTTTTGGGGGGGGGGGGGGGGAGTTAATAAAATGTGTGCGGAATTGCCAAAATAGTTCTGCTTATACATATACTGGCTAATCATTTTGTACCAAAAACTATGTTTGGAGAATAAAAAACCAGACAATAACTACTGAGGCCAACCAGCCACATAGATACACATAACCAATAAAAATGTAACTTTTGCTACAATTTTTAAAATGACAGTCATGGACTGTCAAACATAACAAAGATGACTTATTGTAAAATTGAATGGCTTGTGTTTCACCAAGAACAACGTAAAAGAAATTGGCTTGGAAGAGTTGTCCTCCATTTGTAAGACTTTTGGGTCTGGTGTACAGATTTGCCTTTACAAAAGATGGGAGGTAGGCAGAATTGATAAGCAGCTTTTGAGACAGAGAGTTGCAAAGAGACATGATCACCTAAGCCAGCAAGCTACACTTGTATGTGATAATATAGTTATCTTGTTCTTAGCATTCACTGGTTAAGTGGTCATGAGTGTGTTGTGTTGCAAGTTAGCGGCAAAGCTGCAAAATCTGCAACTTTTGATCCAATATATCCGTCTTCAGCGTGGGTAGATTTGCTTAACAATTTTTGCCTGGACATCAGCCATTTTAGGCCTACTCTTTTTGACTTTAAACTGCCAAAGGTTCTTTAACTTGCGTGAGTGCACACCTGACCTCTTGTTTTTTTGTGTGCTGTTTTCCAAGACAACTAGCTAGATGTTGGATCTCATTACCCAAAGTCTATCTATTGATCTTTCGAGTCATACCCGGCCCATAGGGCGTAGACCAAGATACTCCTTCTCTTATCTAAATTTTTGTTCTAGCAGTTTTTAATTCTTTTAAAGTATTTTATCAAATCTCACCATTTGTCTCTGTTCTGTGCAAGCAGCTCTATCTCATTGAGGGAGCCAATTCCTGCTGCTCTTGCCTCTCTCATCAATCTTCTTCTCAGTGTCTCTCTGGGTTTTCCTCTTTTCCTCTTACCTGTTGTTTCCCACATGAGGGCTTGCTTTGCTATTCGGTTATTATCTCTTCTCATCACATGTCCAACATATGACCATCGTCTTTTCTTTATTACTGAAATTATTAGTGGTTGATTCGTGATTTCTCTAATTTCCTCGTTTGTTTTGAATTCGTTCCACGCTATACCAAGTATTTTCCTTAGACATTTATTTTCGAATGTGTTCAACTTTGTTTCTATGTCTCTTGTTGTTTTCCAGCTTTCACACGCATACGTAAGGGTTGATAGTACATTTGATTTGAATAGCTTAAGTTTTGTGTTTGTGCTGATTAGTTTTGATTTCAACAACTTTTCAAGGCTTCTGAAAGACATTGCATTACCCAAAATCTAAGGAAGGGTAAAGTCTTGAGGAAACCACTGATTAGATTTATAAAAAATTCCCACTGCCTGTTGTGGGGATGAAACCTGAGACCTACCTGTCCAGAGGTTGACACCCTACCTCTGCACCACCCAGACCTCGATATAGTTATAATTTTAATAACTGAAAATAAGTTCTGTAGTTAACAGCAATGATCACTTTCCTGCTGTTTTATGTTTGCAGGAGATAAACCTTTTGCTTGTGCAAACTGTAGTTTTCGGGGAACTACAAAGGATCAGCTGAAGAAACATTCAGAGAGAGAACATGAAAAAATAGCCTTCCAGTGTAAGGAATGTGACTTCCTGGCCCCGACAAGGACCCGTTTATGGAACCATCAGCTCAAACATCTGGGCATTAATGGACTCTCCTGCCCTCAGTGTCCAAATAAATTTGATGGGTAAGTCTTATATTCTTTTCATTTTATAATAATAAACTTTGTTGATTTGATGTACTTGCCAGATTTTGGTTGGTTTTTTTTTTTTTTTTCATACACCGTAGTAAAAAACTACAGTGTTGTAAAAACCGCATAGTTTTTTTTATATTTTAAAATTCTGCCAATTTTCGAGAAATTTGTTATTCCCCCTCCTTTTTTTTTTCTCATGACAGGGAACATTGTCTTGGCCGTCAGCAGGAGATCAAAGAAGAAACCTTTGTAACATTGGAGAGTCAGCAAAAAATGCCAAATGGGCGCCAAATATAATGGCTGATCTGATGTTTTATGGCTACTGTATGAATAGACAGCAGAAGCCAGGGGGGGAGGGGAGGGGGGAGGGGTGCATGTAGATGCATTTCTGGCTAAAAATCTATTGTAAACTAGGAAATGATTACTTCATCGTTTTCTCATGTGTCTTCTTGTGTGTCTTTTCTATCACTGACACCCTGCTGTGTAGCAAAAGTTCAAAGAACATTTGATTTTCCAAACCGAAAATTTTACATTTCTCTCTCTCTCTCTCTCTCTCTCTCTCTCTCTCTCTCTCTGTCTCTGCGATCAAGTCTCAATCAGATTAGGATTCCAGACTCTCTTATGAAGTCAGCTGTCAGTTTAAGTGATTCGATTGCCCCATATAGTTTCTCTTCCAGGGAGGTGGGTGTGGATCATGTTGTCCTTCTCAGGTCTCTCTCTCTGTCTGCGATCAAGTCTCAATCAGATTAGGATTCCAGACTCTCTTATGAAGTCAGCTGTCAGTTTAAGTGATTCGATTGCCCCATATAGTTTCTCTTCCAGGGAGGTGGGCGTGGACCACATTGCTCTTCTCAGGTCTGCATACTGGGCAATACTGTAGAACATGTTTTGTAGTCATATTGTCCAGTGTACAGTGGCATAGGCTGGTTGTACCTATTTTGAATTTGGTGAACATGTGATTCCCAGGGAGACACTGAGAAGAACATTGATGAGAGAGGCAAGAGCAGCAGGATTCGGCTCCCTCAATGAGATAGAGCAGCTTGCACAGAACAGAGACAAATGGCGAGATTTGATAAAATATCTTTAAAAGAAAACTGCTAGAACAAAAATTCAGATAGGAGGAGTATCTTGGTCTACGCCCTATGGGCCGGCTACGGCTCGAAAGGTCAATAGATAGATAGAACATGTGATTCCTCATTCTATTGTGGCCAGTGCGTAGGCAAAGTATGATGACTTGATCCCTCCTTGATAGTTGATGGTATCAGTCCCTCTCGTTATGCTTTGAGTGTTCTCATTTCCATTTTTCATGATACTGACCTTTGAGGGTAGGTATCGTGTATGTGTTTTCTGCTACATGTTTTCTTTTTGTGTCTGATTGGGTGCCTTTTTTCATGATTCCTGTTATATTTTCCCTAAGTTCTGGTATTTTATGTTTCCCGTGAGGAGACATATCAAATGGGCCCAAGGGTTTCAGTATTGTTTGGAAAGTACTGGGTCTCCAGTAGTTAGTTCATTGGCGATTGCAGCGAAGTTGCTCCTCTTTAGTCATACAAATCTGAAACCAGTTATTCTTTGGTGCATGGGGTGGCTAAGGAGCCTTGTATATTTCTCCGCTTGTTGCAATACTTTAGTGACCCGTCTGTCATCTTAGGGTAAATCTGTTACTGTTTCTAGAGTCTTGATAGGTGTAGATTTCTTAGCACCAGTGATGATTCTTGGTTCAGCTTGGTTCTATGTTCTGTTAATTTTGCTACGGTGTGATTTGGAAGCCATAGCCCAGGCTGTGACTCCATACTCTAGGACTGGTCTGACTCTTCCTATGTATAGTCATTTCAAGATATTGCTAACTGCTCCACAGTCCGTTCCTGCCAATTTCTTCATAATATTAGTTCGTTTTCTAGCTTTTTTCCTTGCTCTGTCTATCTGATTTTTCCAAGTCATTCTGCGATTCATGGTGACGCCAAGATATGTTGAGTTTGGTTAATAGGCTGTGTATGGTCTTTTATCTTCAAGTTTGTAGAGAGTGTGTTTCTTGATAGGCTGAAAATTGTATATGTAGGTTTTTTTTATTAATTGGTAAGAACCAGGTGTTCGTCCATTTTTCAAGTTCACCTAGGGCATCTTGCATCCTGGGTCCAGCCACCGACATACTTTCCTCGTGAGCCCATAATGCCAGATCATCTGCATATATTGCTGAGTGGATTCAGGGAGAAATGTCCATTGCGATGTCATTTATGAAAATTAAAAAGAGTGTTGGGGACAAGACTCCGCCTTGTGGGACGCCTTGTTCGATTGTGACCTTCTTACTTAGTTGACCTTGTACTTGTACTCTGGCCGTTCTGTTCTGAAGGTATTGAGAGACCCAATTGAATAAACAACCCTGGATGCCAAGCCTAAAAATCTTGTTATTTAAACCCTCTTGCCATACCCTATCAAAAGCCTTCTTCATGTCGATCCACACTGCCAGTGTGTGTTTCTATTCTTGTAGAGCATCCTCTATTTCCTGTGGTTCAGGTCTGTGTACTGGGGGCAATCCTGTAGAACATGTTTTGTTGTCATGTTGTCCAATATACAGTGGCATTGGCAGGTTGTACCTATCTTGAATTTAGTGAACATACGGTTTCTCATTCTATTGTGGCCAGTGCGTAGGCAAAGTATGATGACTTGATCCCTCCTTGATATGTTACATTTAAGTGACAGTAATTTTTACTACTGTATCTTAATCACATCGGTCACAGATAAGACATCATAATCTAGGGTTAATATCACTTTGCTAAATATTTATTCGTTCGTTCGTTCGCTTTCGTCAGCTTTGACCTCTGACGAAGTCCCACCCACTCAATTTTGTGGGACTGAATTTTGCGTGTAAAGTCTGTTTTATCCTATTACAGGATGCCCCTCGCCATGCAGGCAGATTTACTCCGACTTCAGAGGTACTAATTTTTAGGGAATTAGTAAAACCCAGGTGTCCTCGCCAGGGTACGAACCCCGGCTGTTGCCGTGGTAAGCCAACCGCCTATCGATTGCGCTAACCGGACACCGCTAAATATTTATAAATTTAATTGCATTGTGCATATTTTTACATTTTGTACTGGGCAGTATGAGCCTAAATGTCACTGTCTTGCATTTGTGTGGTGAACAGTATGAAGCAGCTGAGAGCTCACATTTTGAATGTGCATCAGGACATTGACAGGGAGACTCTGGAGAAGCTCACCGGTTACAGACATAAGCCTCTTGGCAAAATGGGTAAGCAAGTGTTAGTTTTGATCTTTTTATTTAGCTTGAAATTCATAACTGTTCTCTCTTTCTCGGGCAGTTTGCTATGTTGTGGATCTTTATATTTGCTTTTATTTTCCTTGTTAACTTCTTATACCCCATTGGGTTAGTTATCTCTGTTATTATAGTTATATCTCTATTGTTATAAATATATCTCTATTGTTATAATTATATCTCTATTATTATAGTTATCTCTATTATTATAGTTATCTCTATCATTATAGTTATCTCTATTATTATAGTTATCTCTATTATTTTAGTTATATCTCTATTATTATAGTTATCTCTATTATTTTAGTTCTATCTCTGTTATTATAGTTATATCTCTATTGTTATAATTATATCTATGTTATTATAGTTATCTCTATTATTATAGTTATCTCTATTGTTATAGTTATCTCTATTATTATAGTTATCTCTATTATTATAGTTATCTCTATTATTTTAGTTATATCTCTATTATTATAGTTATCTCTATTATTATAGTTATCTCTATTATTTTAGTTATATCTCTATTATTATAGTTATATCTCTATTGTTATAGTTATATCTCTGTTGTTATAATTATATCTATGTTATTATAGTTATCTGTATTGTTATAATTATATCAATGTTATTATAGTTATCTCTATTATTTTAGTTATATCTCTATTATTATAGTTATCTCTCTTGTTATAGTTATATCAATGTTATTATAGTTATATCTCTGTTATTATAGTTATCTCTATTATTATCATCATCATGTACCATACATACCAGTTGGCATAGGCGATTATGTCCTTCCACAATCTTCTATCTACAGTGCATCATATCAGTTCTGTTGTTGACTGCTTCCATGCCATGACACCAAGCTATCCAGTATTTTCTCTCTTTGTCGTCCGCGATCTCTCTTTCCCTTTATTTTGCCAGTTGTAACCAAGTTTTCCCAACTTTCCTCTTCTCATGATGTGCCCGAAAAATGTTGATTGTTTCTTTCTGATGTTTTTAGGAGCTGCCTTTTTGTGTTGGCCTCTTTGAGAACTTCCTCATTGGTCTTTTTAGCTGTCCAGGGAACTTTCAACATTCTTCTGAGAAATCCCATCTCTGTGGCCTCTAATCGTCTTTTCATTTGTTTGTCTACTGTCCATGATTCACTTCCATAGGTCAGAATTGGTTCTATATAGCACATATGAACTCTCTTTCTCATTTCTATTGACATAGATTTGTTGCATAAGATATTTTTCATTTTCTGAAATGCTATTTTGGCCTGAGCTATTCTACTTTTTATTTCCGTGGTGCACCTTCCATCCGATGTTATTATTGTGCTCAAGTATTTGAAACGTTGCACTTGTTTCAGATTTGTCTCATTTATTTTTATGCTGCATGATGGTGATGATTCTTTCTTCGATATGACCATTACTTCTGTTTTCTTACTATTCAGACTGAGACCTTTCTTGATGCTTTCTATTACTATTATGTCTATCATTTCTTGTAGTTCATTCTCTGTCTCTGCTATTAAGACTGTGTCATCCGCATATGCAAATTATTTATGTTGTGACCGTTGACTTCAATTCCTTTTTTGTCTACTATTGATCTCATAATATGTTCGCTGTAAAGTGAAAACAAATGCAGCAACAGAACACAGCCTTGTCTGACTCCTTGTTTTATAAGTTGAAATTGTCCTGTTTGGTTGTTAATTCGTATTGCTGCTGTTTGTTGCCAGTACATGTTTTTTATGATTCGCAGATCCTTGCCATTAATGTTTAATTTATCCAGCATATTGAATATTTCCACATGCTTTACTTTGTCAAATGCTTTTGTGTAGTCTATAAAGCACATATATTGATCTTTCTTTACCTCTATAGATCTTTCTATCAATGTTCTTAAGATGTATATTGCATTATTAGGGCCCTTTCCTTCCACAAATCCACATTGTTCCTCACATATTTCTGGTTTTATTTTGTTTCTTACACGTCTCATGATGATTCTTAGTAATATTTTCGTCATATGGCTCATGAGACTAATAGTGCGATGGTCGTCACAATCAGTGGCTCCTGACTTCTTCGGTATGGCTACAAAGATAGATTTTAGTAGATCTTCAGGTATGTGTCCAGTGTTATATATATCATTGAGTAGTTTTGTTATGACTTGTACTCCCAGCTCTCCTAATGCATTTATCTCTTCGATTGTTATATTGTCGGGACCTGGAGCTTTACCTCTTTTCATGTGTTGATTCTTTTGACCACTGGTATAACTTCTTTCGATGTTTGTTGAATCGATTGTTTGAGCATTTCCCACTGCTCCTCGATGTCCTGTATTTTCTCAATAGCATTATATCTATTTTGTACCATCGTGCCATACTTATTGCTCATCTTTTTATCTATTCTAAGTATATCTAGTTCTAATTTTATATTTCTTGGGGATTTCTGTGCCTTCCGCAGTTTTATTCTTAGCTTTCCAACTACTGGTACATGGCCACTATTGCAATCTGCTCCTGGCCTTGTTTTAACAGATGTTAGCCCATTCCTGAATCTTCTCTGTACCAGTATAAAATCAATTTGATTGTGCACTTTTTTGTCTGGGCTTTGCCATGTCCATAGTCGCCTTGGGTGTTGTTTGAACCAGGTGTTAACTATAATCATTTCATGTGTCTTTGCCCAACCTATCAATGGTCCCTCTGTCATTCATCTCTTCAAGGCCATGCCCCCCAATCACATTTTGCACTTTAGCTGTTCCTATCTTTGCATTGAAATCCCCTAATATAATAGTTATTTCTTGGGATTTACACTGTTCCATGGTCATCTCTAGCTCATTGTAAAAAGTGTCAATGTCCTCTTCTCCGCTATTACTTGTTGGCGCATAAGCTTGAATTATGTTGATATCCATTAGTCTACTCTCAATTTTACTAGCAGAACTCTATCTGATACTGGCCAAAATCCTTTCACTGTTTTGCTTCTTTCTCTATCTAACATAATGCCTAAACCTCTTTCATGTGTGGTTCCCCCAGAGTAAATTACATTTCCGCTGTCACGTTGTAATAATCCTGCTCCTTTCCATCTCATTTCACATAGTCCCAAGATGTTCAATTTCATTCTCTTCATTTCTTGGCTGATGTTTTCTATTTTACCAACCTGGAATGCTGATCTAATGTTCCAAGTTCCTATTGTTAGTGTCTCTTTATTTTTGATCTTGCATACAGTAGCTCGATGACGATCGGGTGTCACCTGTAGCACCCTACCGGACGAGGTGGCTGTGGAGTCCCCATTAACGTCATTAACTGTAGATATAAAGTTGTGATTTGTCATGATTAGTCTAGGCAATAAAAGAAGGTAGTTTGCCATTCCTTTCCTTCTTGGCAGTGACCTATTATTATAGTCATCTCTATTATTATAATCATCTCCATTATTATAATCATCTCTATTATTATAATCATCTCTATTATTATAGTCATCTATGTTATTAAAGTCATCTCTATTATTATAGTCATCTCTATTATTATAGTCATCTCTATTATTATAGTTAGATCTATTATTATAGTTAGATCTATTATTATAGATATCTCTATTCTAGTATACTAGGTGTTGTCATGTTATTATTCTCTTGTAGAGTTTTCTTAATGTTGTTCCTCCATCTTTTTCTGCCATAAAGACAAAAAATAATAATAAATTAACGTTATAATGAATGGAAACTTCCATGGTGACAGATCAACAAATAAGTTTTGGGGACTTTGGTATGTTTACAGTACTCTGGAAAAATCCACAAATAAACAACAACAGAGAATAAGATATCTGCATCTCATCTCTCAGGGCAGTGTGCTGTTTCGAGAGGTAAAGGTTCGATCCTACTTTGGACTGTCTATTGTTCTCTGTATGAAACTGGGAAAAGGTGATATCCATACAAAATTCAGTTCATTGGGACTTTGCTAGAGATATTTTTTAAAAAAAGGTACTTCCGGTCAATATGGCGGATAGGCAACAGGAATCCATTTCAGACACTGTCTGAAAGTGTTCCTTGTTGCAGTTTCCTCATATTCCAAGTCCAGCTGTCTGCCAGATCTACTGAGTAGCGCTCTGTGCACACCGTGAGCAGTGTGATTCATCCTGATGGTGTTTCTAAATTCAGATTGCTCACGATGAATGATGATATCGTATGACGAAGGACAGTTCAGATAAGTTCACTGTCTGTGCTATGATACGCCTTATGTCTTTTGATGTGTGCTGTGTTTGCTACCATGGGGACTGCAACTACCTTTCTTTGTTTGGATATTTGATGAGATGTTAATTTGGATGATTCAATTGGCATGGGCGATTGAGCAATTATGGATTTCCATTTGTTTGCAGTGATACCGG
The DNA here is from genome assembly GCA_032433765.1 of Megaustenia siamemsis. Classification (NCBI taxonomy): domain Eukaryota; kingdom Metazoa; phylum Mollusca; class Gastropoda; order Stylommatophora; family Ariophantidae; genus Megaustenia; species Megaustenia siamemsis. The sequence goes on from JAVIAB010000106.1 coordinate 22,375,406, forward strand.
GGCCTTTGAATAACCAAAGAGATATAAAGCTAGCATACACAAACAAACACTAAGACAGTTCACAGCTGCTGCAGCTGCCTCAAGATGACACAGCTTTAACTAAATGCACATGAGAATTCATGTTTTTTGCAGTTATCCGAGAGTGCTAGACATTGGGTCTCCCTACCCAGAGACCAGGGGAGGATAAATTCACAAAGAAAATCACAAATTTTATTTTTGAAAAATTCTGTGAACCTGTGACCTTCTTATCCAGAGGCCGACGTCTTACCTCTAAACCACCCAGCCCCCTAATTTTCCATATTGGCTTCACATAAAAATGGTCCCATTGCATCCTTTGTAGTAGAAGATGACTATAGAAGCTTGTGACAGGAAATGCATACTTACAAACTACTTGCAAAACAAAACTGCAGCTGAAATGAATGCACTGACTTTTAATAACTAAGAAGGAAATACCCTTTGACCTGATAAAATAATAAAAAGATATAGTTTTCATGTACCTTCCTCCTAAACCAGGAGAATGTATTTATAAATAATGACCCAGTTATGCATAATTAGCATTTTAAACAAATTCTTTATACTGTCAATATCCATTGCAACTTTTTGTTTTCAGGACGACGATCTTTCAAATGCCCCCACTGCCCTCGTGTTTTTATTCGTGCTAATTCTGAGCTACAAAAACATATATGGATACATGAGGGCATCAGGCCCTTTGCATGCCCTCTGTGTTCATATTCCTGTCGATCAAAGAACAACCTTCAGGTAATCTCTTTTTTATTTTGTGGTAAATTCGGAGAAACTTAATAATGATACCATATTGAAGTAAAGGTAAGGTAAAGGTAAAGTACGAGACTTGAACTGGCGTCTTAGCACGCGAGTTTACACCCATATGTGCTCGGCCGCCTATCCAGAAATGTTCGGATATTTCTGTATAGTGTCGCCTCAAGCATCGAAACTCAGATGCGAAGCGACATTCCTCACCTTCCCAGGATAATACCCTGGTACCCATTTCTGCCAACGGCTGGGTCGACCGTGGGGGTATTTTTTTATTTTTACAACCACGAGTACAATTCACACTGCTCCCAGCGGGAATCGAACACGGGTTGTCCGAACGTCGCTAGTCTAGTCGGGTGGTTTTCCCAACTAGGCTACCGAGGCCCCCCATATTGAAGTATAACTCTTATAATATGTAATAATAATATAAAATAAAATCCAAAAAGGAGAGTAAAAATTGTTGACCTTGCATTAGGCTGTACTGAAGATCGGTGCTTTGCTTTATGCGTGGCTTGGTCTGTTAGCGACTGTCGCTTTCAAAAGTTTGTATCATAAGATATTGTTAATAATATACTGTTTGAACTGTGGTTTAATGCCTCGAAGATTATTTGTTTCCAGGTAGATCAACTCTAGTTCACCCACCTGTAAAAATGTGTGCCTGACTCCCATAGTTCATAAAATATCAGTTTTAAATATATATTTGTTTTCCTACACCTTGGTGGCCTTATTTGCTGTGTGGCTGCCATTACCATCTTATGCAACTAGAACTCACAATGTTATCCATATTAACTCTAACAACAGAAAGTGTTGGCAAATAAAGAAGACAAAGGGTTGTAATGATGATGGTGTTATATACATTTAAGAGAAATTGTATTTATTTGTATTTGCTTTAATCCAAGCAGTCCTTTTGTTGTTCCTTGTTTCAGCCTGATAACATCTAGGTTCTGTTAAGAGGGTTTCTGCAGATACTTTAACCCAGTCACTTGTTTCAGTGTTTAATTTGTACAATTTTTTTTCTTATTTATCCTATTGATATCTCCTTTACATCAATATTTTTTAATTTTGAGATTTATTCAAATGTTGTTATTAGAATCATCATCACTATACACCAGACTATTCGATAGGTGCTCCAATATCCCTCTTGAGAAATTTTGAGGAGAATCCTGGCCCACATGCACAAACACCTTATCACAGCTTGTAATCCAAAGTGTAAAAGTAAAGTAAAGTACCCCCGTCACGCCAAGTGGCGTATAGGGAATATGGTGTTAGTGACCATAAATTTTACAGACCTTCAGCACATGATTTTTGGGTTAATGTGGTCGGTATTACGCCCGTGCCGCTTTACTTTCCCAGAAAAAAATCCGGTATCATTAAAGGCTGGGTGAAACGGAAGCCGTCGGTTGGGATCGAACCCTACCTCTTGTCCTGTGTAGTCCAATTCACTAAGCACTGTACTATCGCGGCTCCCTTAATCCATAGTGTGGATAAGTTTTTATGCTGATAATTTTGCTGGGGCAGCAGTCACATTTATTGCCTAAGCTTTTCAATTTTAACTACCAAGGATTCTTTAACACTTGCAAGTGCACATGGGGCCTCCTATTTATTGCCTAAGCTTTTCAATTTTAACTACCAAGGATTCTTTAACACTTGCAAGTGCACATGGGGCCTCCTATTTATTGCCTAAGCTTTTCAATTTTAACTACCAAGGATTCTTTAACACTTGCAAGTGCACATGGGGCCTCCTATTTATTGCCTAAGCTTTTCAATTTTAACTACCAAGGATTCTTTAACACTTGCAAGTGTACATGGGGCCTCCTATTTATTGCCTTTATCCAATAGGGCTAGACATTGAATCTTACTAACCAGAGATCAGGAAGTAATACCTAGAAGAAACCACACATTAATTTATCTATTTTGAAAAAACACCAGTGCCGGTGATGGGCTTTGAACCTGGGTCCTTCCTGCTCAGTGGCCAACATCATACCTCTAATTTAACACCCCCCCCCTTCCCCTATTAGTCAAATAAAAGAACTACATCACCTCATTATCATTAGAATAAAAAAAAAAAATTTTTTTAAAGTAAAGTACCCCCGTCACGCCGTGTGGCGTATAGGGAATATGGTGTTAGTGACCATAAATTTTACAGACCTTCGGTACATGATTTTTGGGGTAATGTGGTCGGTATTACGCCCGTGCCGCTTCACTTTCCAGACAAAAATCCGGTACCCATTAAAGGCTGGCATTATCATTAGAATGGACTAAAGAAAAGAATCTGAGATTTGTGCTTACTTAATAAAAAGGACACTGAATTAATGGTTTATTTTAATGTTTCTAAATGAGTTGTTATTGAACATTTCAGGCTCACATGTTGCGGCATTCTGCAGAGAAACCATTTTCTTGTTCAGAGTGTGGTAAAGAATACAAGTCAAAAACTGCTCTCAGGTGGCACGTCCGATCACACAAGACAGGCAAACTTTTCAAGTGTGATAAGTAAGTCTGTGATTATTGTTGTGCTAGTTTTCTCCTTTTACTTACTGTTCTTCAGATCTACAATTTTTCACTCTTCTCCAATAGCCAGAAAGAGGAACATACACGTCATATTTTGGAAAGCATCACTTTGGAGAAAAGAAATCAAATTTAATGCTTCTGTGATCTATGGAGGAGATTGAGTTAGACAATGTTGTATATATTGAGGGACTGTGGAGAATGAGTTGGACAATGTTGTATATATTGAGGGACTGTGGAGAATGAGTTGGACAATGTTGTATATATTGAGGGACTGTGGAGAATGAGTTGGACAATGTTGTATATATTGAGAAACTGTGGAGAATAGGTTGGACAATGTTGTATATATTGAGAGACTGTGGAGAATGAGTTGGACAATGTTGTATATATTGAGAAACTGTGGAGAATGAGTTGGACAATGTTGTATATATTGAGAAACTGTGGAGAATGAGTTGGACAATGTTGTATATATTGAGAAACTGTGGAGAATGAGTTGGACAATGTTGTATATATTGAGAAACTGTGGTGAATAAGTTGGACAATGTTGTATATATTGAGAGACTGGAGAATGAGTTGGACAATGTTGTATATATTGAGGGACTGTGGAGAATGAGTTGTACAGTCGAACCTGTCTAAGGCGACCATTCACGGGACTTTCAAAAACTGGTCCCATAGGACAGGTGGTCCTGCCTCACAGGTTTCACATAATAAATAGAGCGATAAAAAATTTTTTATCCTAAGCACTATGAAAACTAACCTGCAAATCAGCGTAATCCATGAGTAGAACATAGTGCACATGTCGGTCTACAATAGCCACTGGTTGGACACTTTTCATAAAACACGATAGTTAAACACACAAAAATATTTTGTCGAATCACTGATATTCGTTCTTCCAGCGTTAATGCTTTTGGTTTTACACTTTTGACACTGGCCATTTCCTATATTGTGTGTAACACTTTTAAAATCCACAAAAATAATTCACTGAGATACTGTACATGTACGTGAATACACTCTAAGCGGGCAATGACTAATTCTTTAGTTAATTCCTGTAATTTATACGGGCCACGCAATGGTCTACTCTGGTCTAGACGGAACCGCGAAGTGATGTCACTTCATGAATCATAGATCTGTGTCTGCCGTGTTTCTCACACCAGTATTGACTGATAAACGTAACACGTCCCACTGTAATCTGGGACTCACTAAATACGGGAAAACTTCGACACCTATAGACACCTGTGTCGATCGTTTATGGCTCCCAGCGAGACGGAGAAGGACTTACCCGCGTGTCGTAAACGGGATAAATAACATTGGCGGCGGTTAATTAGCCTGGTCTCTGGTCGCGTCATACGGTGAGCGCCGTAATCAGTGTTAGCATATAATAAAAAACTCGGGGAAATTGTAGACCCGGTCCTATAACCAGGGAAACGCTTTAAACAGGTGGTCTTAAGACCAGGTTCGACTGTATATATTGAAAAACTGTGGAGAATGAGTTGGACAATGTTGTATATATTGAGAAACTGTGGAGAATAAGTTGGACAATGTTGTATATATTGAGAAACTGTGGAGAATGAGTTGGACAATGTTGTATATATTGAGAAACTGTGGAGAATGAGTTGGACAATGTTGTATATATTGAGAAACTGTGGAGAATGAGTTGGACAATGTTGTATATATTGAGAAACTGTGGAGAATGAGTTGGACAATGTTGTATATATTGAGAAACTGTGGAGAATGAGTTGGACAATGTTGTATATATTGAGAAACTGTGGAGAATGAGTTGGACAATGTTTTATATATTGAGAAACTGTGGAGAATAAGTTGGACAATGTTGTATATATTGAGAAACTGTGGAGAATGAGTTGGACAATGTTGTATATATTGAGAAACTGTGGAGAATGAGTTGGACAATGTTGTATATATTGAGAAACTGTGGAGAATGAGTTGGACAATGTTGTATATATTGAGAAACTGTGGAGAATGAGTTGGACAATGTTGTATATATTGAGAAACTGTGGTGAATAAGTTGGACAATGTTGTATATATTGAGAGACTGGAGAATGAGTTGGACAATGTTGTATATATTGAGAAACTGTGGAGAATGAGTTGGACAATGTTGTATATATTGAGAAACTGTGGAGAATGAGTTGGACAATGTTGTATATATTGAGAAACTGTGGAGAATGAGTTGGACAATGTTGTATATATTGAGAAACTGTGGAGAATGAGTTGGACAATGTTGTATATATTGAGGGACTGTGGAGAATGAGTTGGACAATGTTGTATATATTGAGAGACTGGAGAATGAGTTGGACAATGTTGTATATATTGAGAGACTGTGGAGTCTAAAGATGAAAAATGGATCTGGAATGCTTAGTGGAATGAGCAGATGTGTCTATAATCAACAAGAGCAGATGTATCTATAATCAACAAAAGCAGATGTATCTATAATCAACAAAAGCAGATGTATCTATAATCAACAAAAGCAGATGTATCTATAATCAACAAAAGCAGATGTGTCTATAATCAACATAAGCAGATGTATCTATAATCAACAAAAGCAGATGTGTCTATAATCAACAAAAGCAGATGTATCTATAATCAACAAAAGCAGATGTATCTATAATCAACAAAAGCAGATGTATCTATAATCAACATAAGCAGATGTATCTATAATCAACAAAAGCAGATGTATCTATAATCAACAAAAGCAGATGTGTCTATAATCAACATAAGCAGATGTATCTATAATCAACAAAAGCAGATGTATCTATAATCAACACCGTACAGAAACAATCAGTCTGCATACGCTTAAAAGAATGCTGGGACAGCTGGTGGAGCAGGTATAGGGATGCCCCGACTGCAATGAAACTGATTTTCCATGAATAAAATAAAACTGATCTAATTACACTTGCTTCTATTATAACACTGAGTTATTATAAATGTTATGTGTACTCCTATGAAAACTTTGACATAGTTATCAATTTTGCAGGTGCTCGTATGAAGCCACTCAGAGCAGTCACTTAAAGAGACATATGGAAACCCATGACGTTCTCAAGCGCTTTATCTGCAAGCACTGTGACTTCTCAGCAAACACTCTAGGCTACATCAAAATACACTATGCAAAACATCACAAGGTAGGATTACTCCCTTTGATTACCTCAACCAAAAGGATTACTCCCCTTTGATTGCCTCAACCAATGAGATATGATTATTATAAAAGATGAAAAATGTATCCATTTTCTTCATTCACACTGCAAATCTTGTTATATTGTTGTTGTTGTTTTTTTTTTTTTTTTGCACCTCTCATGGTCCATTATATTATATTTCAGAGTGCAGAAAATGAAACCCCCAGCCTTTAGTTTTAAGGAACTTTCCTGTAAAACAGCAGCTTTTTGCTGTCATCCACAGAAAATAATCTTTTCAAACGTGTACATCTTTCCTACCTAAGTTTGTTTCAAGCTCCCTGCTCTACTGTGGATCATCTACTAGGACAACCATGCACCTCTTGCATGAATCATTGGCTTATTTACTAAATTATGCTCCTTGAGTTTGCATTTGTATGCAAGGCAACTAGGTAGCCATTAGCAAGATAAATCTTTAAAATAAAAGGCTTTGTGCTCTTGAAATGAAGGTTTCTGTTAACCACATTTTTGTTTGTGTAGGCCACTGAACTGTTTGCACCTGCTCTAAAATTATTTTCTGTCTTTTCTTGAAATTATTTATGACACAGGAAGTTGTAAAAATGAATATCTCACAGTACTGACCAAAAAAAAATATTACAATAAAGCAGATTTAAGTATTGTTTAATCAATATATGGCGTACATCATATGTTTTCATGCAATTATAGAAGTTGTCTTGTAGAAATAGTTATGTTCTGTGAGGAAACTACAAAATCTCATCAATAAAAGTTCAGTTTTTCTTTCCCAAGTTTGACTAAGGTGCATACTTAGTAGCTGTTTCAGATTAAATCAAATTAGTTGAGTCATCAACATTAGGTGGTAATAAGTGGGGCAAAAGTTGTAGTTGCTTGTATTCTTCTAATTCTGGTTTAGACAATTCTCTCTGCACTATCCAGTTTTGTGTTCACAGGATTTTTTAGTGTGTGTTTCAGCCTTCTGATATTAATGGAAGAGTTTATAATATACTCTTACAATTTTTGTAGCAGATAATTCAATTTATTGGTACAGATTCTGTTTACTATTGTCATTTAAGTATCTTAGTTAGGTTAGTTTCAAGCAAATTGTTCATTGGCTAGCCCTATACAAAATGGCTGTTTTATTTCAAAAGAACTGGTTGGCTCTTTAGTGCCAGTATGGGATTGATTGACCTAGCTGACCAAGTATCAAACCAGGTCAAAGCCACAAAAATCATTAAATTTTATAGTGCTGCCTAGACTATGGTTGAAGTAATGAATAAAATCCTTAGAATCTTGGCTGTTCATTAGTTCCCTCAACTGTTAGAGTGTTTGTTATTTCAGCCAAGTCCATTAAACTACAGAGAACAATAGTTCAACAATTATATTCGCATTTTGTATTTATTCAGATGCTTTTTTTTTTTAACATGTTCTCTGCAGCTCTGCTTGTAGCCCAGCATAGTATTTGATATATTGTTTATTTAATATATGTGCTTATCTCCTCTAGAAGTGTAAGAACTGGCATTTCCAATATTGATATACACAAGTTGCACATACAGTTACATACTCACGTTACTAAAATTATCATATGGAAGCAAGCACCATGCAATACATTTGTAAAGTGTTCTGTTACTCTCCTTACAGCTATTATAAAATATATTTTATGAACTTAATATAAAGATTACAGTTTTAACATTTATTCCTCAGATAGATTATAATAAATAAATAAATTTCGAAGTAACTGATCAGTGGATGATTTCTTTACAACTTAGGAAGTTGCTTCTTAGGATCATAGTTGTAGTTAATTGAAGGCCCCAGTATCACTGCAAATGAATTAAAATCCATAATTGCTCAACCGCATGTGCCAGTGGAATCATCCAAGTTAACATCTCATCTCACTGAAGGATTCAAACAAAGAAAGGTAGCTGCAATCCCATCGTAGCAACCACAGCACATGCCAAAAGACATACGGCATCTATGCATTGAAAGTGAACGCAGTCTGTCCTTCATCACACGATATCATCATTCATCATAAACAATCGGTATATCGAAACATGATCTAGATTAAAAGCACAGAGCACTAAACGCAGTAGCTCCAGCAACACGTCGGACTTGGAATATGAGGAATCTGCAACAAGGAACACTTTTCAGACAGAGTCTTAATAGTTCCTGCTACCTATCCACCATATTGACAGGAAGTCCTTGGACATACTAATTAGTACTCTTAGCTCAGTTCATGGTGCAGAATGTTAAACTTAGGACAGATTAATTGTGCAGTCTAGACTCCAAGCACTTGCAATGTAGGTTAAATGTCTTTTCATTCCATTCCCAGGGAAAAGCTTTTGTTCATAGTGAGGTTGTTGATTCTTCCAACACCCCACCAGAAAAGAGAGTGTATAAATGCCTAAGTTGTGGGTACCTGTTTGGCAACCTGTCTGACCTAAAGAGACACCTCAAGATTAGACACCATGTTCACATGCAGGATATAGCCGGCATGGAACAGATGCAGATTTCTGAGGTTGAGGTTAGTCCAAGCAAAGTTTAGACATTTTTATTTACAAATCTTACTATCAGATGTAAACTGTTCCGAACAATTTTATTTGGTACAGGGAGGGACACAGAAAAATCTAACGGATAGGGAAATATAAAGGTAATCAGTTATGTAAAGTGCCAGTAAGTGCTTTATTGTAGCCTTGAATGCACACATTTGTGTAATTCACAAGAATTAAATAGGAGATGTCAGCAAACAACATTTAGGTCATAAAAATGATTTCCATATGAAGACCACTTTTGTGGTTGTATTCCTGGAGTCTGTAAGTGAAGCTCTGCATGACTTGCTGAGTCATTGTTGAGGGCGTGACATTAATTTCACAACAAACTGCTTCCTTTCGACCTACAACTGTTCAATGATTGTCAATGTAAACATTGTCTTTGTAAAAAAGTAAAGGTTCCCTCCACGTCTTGCTAGGCATCTGGGGAATATGGTGTTAGTGACCATATTTTTAGCAGCAGAATTAGATGTAAATTTAGATGACTTCACCTTGAGTGAAATAGAAACCACCTTAAAGCTAATGACCAATAACAAGGCTGCTGGAGAGGATAAGTTAACAGCTGAGATCCTCAAGGCAATTGATAGCCATAATTTAATACATCTCCAAAAAATGTTCAACATCATTTGGAAAACAGAGAAGACGCCTCATAAATGGAAAAAAGGAATCATTGTTAAGATCCCAAAAAAGGGCAATCTTAGAGATTGTAACAATTGGAGAGGCGTGACACTTTTGTCAGTTGCCTCAAAATTATTCTGTAAAATCATCCTAAATAGAATAAAGGATTCAATAGATACAGTAATGCGTGAAGAACAGGCTGGGTTTAGAAAAGGGAGAAGCTGTCTTGACCACATTTTCACTCTACGACTTATATTGGAGGAACACATTGAAAAGCAAAAACCTTTTGTACTTAACTTCATCGACTTCAAAAAAGCATTTGATAGTATTCATAGAGATTCTTTGTGGAAAATTCTGAAGCAATATGGCTTACCATCAAAAATCATAAATATTATCAAAGACATGTATGATGGTTACACATGTGCAGTTCGAACAGAGGAAGGACTGAGCGAATGTTTCCCAATAGAAACTGGGGTTAAACAAGGATGTATTTTATCGCCCTTGTTATTTGGAATTGTTATGGACTTCATAATGAAGAAATGCTGCACTGGTAATAAAGGCATCGAATGGATACAAGGAGACCATTTGGAGGACCTGGACTTTGCTGATGACATAGTTCTCATCAGCAATCAGATAAAAACGATGCAGGAAAACACAAATGAACTATCATCAATAGCCAGCAAAATTGGGCTTGAGGTCAATCATGAAAAGACTAAAGTCATGAAAAGTTTAATTCCAACAAGTGACAAAATATACATGGAAAACAAACCAGTAGAAGAGATCGATCACTTCATCTATCTTGGAAGTCACATTGATCGAGAAGGGGATACGAGCAAAGAAATTAGAATCAGACTGGCTAAAGCAGCAATGTCTTTCAGAAGCCTTGAAAAGTTGTGGAAATCAAAACTCATTAGCACAAACACAAAACTTAGGCTATTCAAATCAAATGTACTATCAACCCTTACGTATGCGTGTGAAAGCTGGAAAACAACAAGAGATATAGAAACAAAGTTGAACGCATTCGAAAATAAATGTCTAAGGAAAATACTTGGTATAGAATGAAACGAATTCAAAACAAACGAGGAAATTAGAGAAATCGCCAATCAACCACTAATATCTTCAGTAATAAAGAAAAGACGATGGTCATACGTTGGACATGTGATGAGAAGAGATAATAATCGAATAGCAAAGCAAGCCCTCATATGGGAAACAACAGGTAAAAGAAAAAGAGGAAGACCCAGGGAGACACTGAGAAGAACATTGATGAGAGAGGCAAGAGCAGCAGGAATCGGCTCCCTCAATGAGATAGAACTGCTTGCACAGAACAGAGACAGATGGCGAGATTTGATAAAATATCTTTAAAAGAAAACTGCTAGAACAAAAATTCATATAGGAGAAGGTGTATCTTGGTCTACGCCCTATGGGCCGGTTACGGCTCGAAAGGTCAATAGATAGATAGATAGATAGACCATATTTTTCTATGACCACGGTACATTTTTAGGTGATGTGGTCAGTATCACACCAGGCCAGCTTTACTTCCTAGAAAAATCTCTGGCACCCTTTTTAGAGGCTGGGTGAACCCCAGAGCTTTGTCAGTCCGAAAAAAAATCTGCTACTGCTGGGGATTGAAACAGACCCTTCTGTCAGGAAGCGAGCACACTAACCACTCAACCACTGAGGCTCCCCTAAAAGAAAGTCTTAGACAGAGAGATCTGCAATTGTAATGGCCATAAAACATAGGCACGTTGGGAAATGACATGTTCTGGAACATACTACTGACCACTACCATGAAAGTTCTCACTGCATGGGATGTTGCCCTTTCCTGTTGGAACCACATTCAACATTCAGGAATGCAACGTCTGTGGTGAGGTTCTGGTGATTAGAAATTCAACAACATCAAAACGTATTGATCAGTATTCATGGTAGCACTATGATCATCTTTCTAAAAAAAACTTTTTTAATTAATAAAAAAAAAAAATGGACCAAAATGGATTGGGTATCACCTGTAGCACACGATGTCCCCTACTGAACAAGGGTATTCCATTGGAATCTCCCTTAACATTGTTGTTGTGATTTCAATTATTGTGGCGATTCATAATTTTACAAAGAAATTACGACGGTGGTTTTCTGTTGACTTCCATCAGTTTTTTTTAATGGTTGGCTCCGCTAGCCTTTGACTAAAAAGTCTCACCCACAAGGCAGTGGGATAGTTTTACTTCAGGGTACCCTCACTTAGCCTTTTACCCTTAACCGCAGGTTGTACTGCATACAGTAGCAGGTAAAATTACCCGACCTGACCACAAAACTGATTACTTTTATTTCCTTATCTGCCAGATACAGCATTATGTTATGGTATGTCAACTAATTTTGGAAATGAGATTATGCACTATCTGACAACATCAGACTGATGGAGTGTCTCTACAAACACCATCTCATATTTGAACATTAATTTCATTAAGATGTCTTGTAACTTATTACATTAGATAAAGCAGCAATCCAGAAAAAGAAGTTTCATCAAAAGATGCATGAGCAATATTTCAACTATTGCATAAATTACTATGTGTGAAACAAACCCCTTAACTCTGTCAAGAATATAAAGTTTTCCTCAGTGCTGTAAAACACAAGAAAACTATGAACAAAAAGCAAAGGATAAATTATTGTTTTGTGCTAACTAATGCCATTCATATTTGCGATAAGCTTTTCTACCACTTTCATTTCATAAAGGTGCCTCATATTGTGTCCAAAGCACACATTATTGTTTAATTAAATTTATTTGTATATCATTCATGTGTACATAAGCATTTTCCATTATTTCAGGTGGTTCAGTATGATGAAGAATTGCCATCAGGCACTTCAGTAATAACAAGTCAGCACATTCAGTCCGCTGGACAAGTGGATTCTGGTAACATTCCTATCTTCCTGCATATACCTCTAGATAATGCAATGAAAGCTCTGTGTTTATCATATGTTTGTCTCTATAGAGTTTGTCATGGAATGGCTGCACAATCATACTAGGCCTGTGTATGGTGATCATTTCATTGGTGAAGACATTCTAGATAAAGTAAATGTGTTAAAATCATCTTCTTCTTCACTTTTTCATATATTACTTCAAGTGTCAAAGGAGATAAAAAGTTCTAGCTCGGCCAATTTTGGTGGCCTCCATCATAATGATTATTGTCAAATGAAGCTGTTGTGAAGCTTCTTTGATGTTGTCCCTCCAAAGTACGCAAGGTCGCTCTCAGGCTCTGCATCCTTCTCCTGATCTTATATGATATGGAATCAAATGAGCAAACCAATTTGTTTGTTGCTTCTGTACATAGTTCAAGATTGGTTTTAGAGCTAAACATCCTTACAAAAATATATTTTAAAACATTTACATATGCTAATTGTACAATTTTTCCATGAAAGATCAAACGGCCTTTCAAAATCTATCAGAACAAGTAAATGAGCACATGAGCTGATAACAGTCAGTGATTCATAACTCATGGGCTGGGTAGTCTAGAGATACGTCATCGGCCTCAGGACAGGAAGGACCTGTGTTCAAAGACAACAGAAGCAGTGGTGAATTTTCAAAAATAGGAAAAATTAACCTTTGGTTTCTTTATGACATTACTCTCCCCTGATCTTTTAGGTAGTGAGATCCAATGTCTAGCCCATTTGGATAACAGAAATAAATAGAAGTTCCCATGTGCACTCATGCATGCTAAAGATCCCTTTACAATTAAAATAGGAAAGAGTAGGCCATAAATATGGCCACTGTCCTTGAAGGTTGTGCATGTAAGAGAAAGTTTTTTTTTTCTTAATTCAGTTAGTCAACTATCCCATATATTTGTTTTTAAATTGAAAATTTGGTTTCAATTAAAAGGTGAGGTTCAGCTTCAGATGCCAAGTGAAGAGGGAGATGTGCCCCTGTCTGCTGTCAGTCTAATACAACAGTTAATTGGCATGTCTCAGGTAATAGTGCATCATATTTTGTGTCTATTACTAGCTCTAACTGAAATATACATAATTTTTATTCTTTGCTGAAATTATTATAATAGTAATATTTTAAGTGGCTGTGTTGTGTCGCTAGTTTATCGCTGCGATATCTTCAGACCTGACACACCTACCCACAGCATGAATAAATTTGCTTAACATTAATATTTGCCTAGGCTGTGGCTAGGGAGCCGCGATAGCCCAGTGGTTAGTGAACTGGACTACAAAGGACAAGAGGTAGGGTTCGATCCCAACCGACGGCTTCCAGGTTCACCCAACCTTTAATGGGTACCGGATTTTTTCTGGGAAAGTGAAGCGGCATGGGCATAATACCGACCACACTACCCCAAAAATCATATGCAGAGGGTCTGTAAAATTTATGGTCACTAACACCATATTCCCTATATGACACTTGGTGTGACAGGGGTACTTTACTTTTTTTACTAGGCTGCGGGTATTTTTGGCCTACTCATTTTGACTTTTAACTGTCTCTGGTTCTTTAATGTGCACATGGGACTTTCTGTTTTTGCCATTTTCTGAGAGTGCTCGACATTCGATCTCACAATCCATAGACCAGAGGAAGGTATAACCATGAGGAAAACAATGTTCGAATTGAAAAATTCCCTCCGCCTATGGTACAATTCAAACTTAGAACCTTCCTGACCAGAACCGGAAGCTGATGTCTTGCCTTTAGACCACACTGTCTGTTTTCTTGTTTGTTGTAGTTTTTGTTGACTACTATCATTATCCACTTCATCATTTTTGTCTGGGTAATAGGAACTAGTCAACCCAGCAGGTACAATGGCCAAAGCTGATCAAGATGTCACATTATCAGTTCTGGTGGGCTCCCTGAAAAGTTTGTATTACAACAGACATCCTTCTAGAATGGTCAAGATCCTGTTTTTTCAGTCATCATCATTAGGTTGCATGTCATTTGCAGAAAGTTGGAATCACCACAGCTCATCTGAAAGAATCTCTGTGTATAGCCAGATCTTCCACTTCCTCTGTTGTCCTGCTCAAGCTCTCCTTGATGTCTTGAAACCACCTTTTTCTTGTTCTGTCCCTGATGCGTCGACCAAGAACCGTGCCTTCCATTATTGCTCTTTCCAGCTCAGTGTCGTTTGATGTTGCCATAGTATTTTAATTTTTCCAGTAGAGCTGAGAAATCTATAAAGCTAGTATGGCATCCCGGGTCTAAAATCTCACATCAACGCATAGCATTAAGTTCATCTCATCATTTTATCTTCTTTTTTGTGTGATTCAGATCTTCTTTGAGTCTGTGTATTGCACATTTATGCTTACTTCTTCTTCTTCAGCAGTCAGCTATTGCTCTACGTTAAGACATTTAGAGCAGCATGGGTCTTGAACAAGACACTGTGTTTGAGGTCTTATCAGTTCCATAACTTGTCATGCAGGCTCGTTTCACAAGGCCATATTTGTGTTCTTAGAGTGTTGAGAGTGCTGCAGTCTCTGCAGATTTTTTTGGGAATTAGATCTTCTTTGAGAGTATGTCTTGCTCTTTTATGTTGGTTACTGTTTATTTAAGTATTTTCATGGTTAACACTCATCATTTAGATTATTTGGCTATTGCTTTGCCTAGAATCTTGTAAATAAATGAGGAATTTCACTTGCTGAAATGGTACAGCTAGGCCAAAAGGAACAAATGTTGCAGCCATCCTTTTAATTCTGGTCAGAAGAGAAAAGGCATCTTGGGAGAGAGCACTGGACACACCCCTTTCCCCTATTCAATAGATACCTCCAAGAAAAGTAGAGATTCAACACTCCACTTCTAAACAATAGTAGTGCAATGGGATACCTTTACCTTTTACTGTTTGCAGTGGCCAGGTCTATGTCTGAAAGAAGTGGATGGTTTTCGCATCAGGATTTCCATATATTTATCCTAGCATCAGGATTTCCATATATTTATCCTAGCATCAGGATTTCAATATAGTTCTTAAATGTTATGTAAAGCCAGTCTTAACATATGGATTCGAATCATGGACAATAGGACAACAGACAAGAAAATCACTGGAGTCTGTAGAAATATGGTTTTACAGAAGAATGTTGAGAGTACCATGGACATCTAAGAAGAGAAATGAAGATGTTCTGAGAGAGGTCAAAGCAAAAAGAGAGCTAATTTCCAATATTAGGAAGAAACAATCATCATTTTTTGGCCATGAAATGAGAAGAGAACAACTAGAATATATTGTAACAACTGGAAAAATTGAGGGATGAAGAGATAGAGGGAAACAAAGAGAGAAAATAACAGACAGCTTAAGAGAATGGCTTGGCAGAAAGTCAACAACAGAGATGATAAATAGCTGCCGAAATCGAAAATTGTGGAGAGACATGATCTCCTACACCAGTAGTCCCGGTACTTAATGATGATGATCCTAGCATCAGGATTTTGATATATTTATCCTAGCATCAGGATTTTGATATATTTATCCTAGCATCAGGATTTTGATATATTTATCCTAGCATCAGGATTTCCATATATTTATCCTAGCATCAGGATTTCCATATATTTATCCTAGCATCAGGATTTTGATATATTTATCCTAGCATCAGGATTTCCATATATTTATCCTAGCATCAGGATTTCCATATATTTATGCTACTTTTCCTTCAAATTAAAAGTCTTGATTCCTTTTTATTGAAAGTGCAATGGATTCCTGCCCATTGAAAGATCATTTAAATTGAGATGGACTTGAAGATGTCCACTGGCACCTGGACTGATAATGATCAGTGACTCACAGCAAACTGCATTTGTCAGGATCAGTGAACAAGCTATTCCTGACACTACTTCACCTCCCAGTGGTGATCCTGGAAAGAAACTAATTAATCTGGCCAAATGAGCAGGGTCTGGTACCAAAACAAGCCATGCCGATTGACCAATGTGTCAGATCAAAAAATTGCAGTTATTGTGACTTTCCATACATAAACTTGTGACATAACGTAACAAATAATACAGCTAAACAAATAATCTACCTTTCAGCTCCATGTGGAGCATAGGTCTTGAACAAACACTTTCTAAGCCATCATTTTCTGTTTCTCCCTCTTTGTCTATATTACTGCCCACATATATGTAAGATTGTACGTCTAGTAGAGGTATTTCTCCTACTTTTATTTGGTTATTGCCAACTGCATTAATTCTCATAATTTTGGTCATATCTCTATTTATTTTCAGTCCCATCTGTTGTGATCTCTCATCAAGCATGCTCATTTTATCTTGCATGTGTTGATGGCTGTGTGATAGGAGAGCTATATCATCAGCAAAGTCTAAATCATCAAGTTGCTTGGTCAGTGACCACTGGATTCCATTTCTGCTGTTTTCAGTTATTTTCATAATCCAATCTATGGCCAGTAGAAAGAGAAATGGAGATAGAAGGCATACTTGCCTTACTCCTGTTCTTATTTCAAATGCTTCTGTAAGCTGCCCTTCATGCACCACACTACATTTCATTCCTTCATACATTGTTCTTATCAGTTTAATAAACTTTGTGGGGATTCCGTAATGACTCAGCAACTTCCAAAGCATTCCTCTGTCTAAACTATCAAATGTCTTTTCGTAATCTATGAATCCAATATAAAGTGGGGGACTGTAGCTCTAAACTTTGTTCAACTATTATACGTAGGGTAGTTATTTGATCAGCACATGATCCGTTCTTCCTAAGACCTACTTGTTCATCTCTAAAATGTTTCTCTATGGCTTCTTTTAATCTCTCCAGAATGATTCTGCTTAATATTTTATCTTAAACAAATAATACAGCTAAACAAATAATACTGCTAAACAAGTAATACAGCTAAACAAAAACATTTGTAAGCAATTGTTTGAGAACAATTCTGAACATCAGATGGTTTGACAAGATCAGAAATGAAGATAATTTGGAAAGAACAAAACAAGGTTGGGTCAGTTAAGCAACAAATTATGAATAGAAACTGAAGATGGTTTGGACACACACAAAGCCTGATGCCAGCCAACGCTAGACAGTCACTGTCATGGAAATCACAAGGGAAGAGAAAGGCAGAAGGTCCAAGAATACATGGTGAAGTCGTGGAAACACTTAAGAACATTGGCCTAGACTGGTGTGAAAATGAGTATAGAAAATTCCCAAACATAGGGATGGTTGAAGAGAACTTGTCCGTGGCCTGTGCTCTGAAAGGAGGTCACTTAAACTAGCGATATGCCACGTCTTCCCAATTAATGTCTCTTAGAGGTGGATGATGAAGAGAAATAGTAGGATGAATATAGAAGGTAAATAAATAGACTCACAAAAGAGGTCAGTAAAAATATTACAAATTCTGATAACACTTGATTCTTCTTTTTCTGTGTTTGCCCAGTGACTGTTCTTCTTAACCAGCCTCCCTTGTAAGGATATTAATATGTTGATATGTGGATTACAGCAAATTGTGGGATCTCTGTCTTTCAACTCAACATATCCAGCAACTGCACAGCATGTTTGGTTTCACATTGCTTTTCCCTGTTTCATTTCTACTTGCTTAACTGGTTAATCTCTTTTCAGGCTGATGATGGGGATGTGGAGTGAGATCTTGATCAATTCTAGTTCACTGACTCTAACACAGTCACTTATGATTCACAAATTCTGACAGTCACCTGTGTTTCACTGATTCTGACAGTTACCTGTGATTCACTTATTCTGACTCAGTCACCTGTATTTCACTGCTTCTAGCTCAGCTCACTGTGCTTCACTCAAAATCACCTGTGTTTCACTGATTCTGGTGCAATTACTTTTGTTTCACTATTTCTGACTATTTCACCTGTATTTTACTGAATCTGACTCATTCACCACTCAATTTCTTGCGTTTCACTGAATCTGACAGTCATCTAAAATTCACTGATTGCTTTCATCCAACATTTTGTGCACATAATATATCATAAGATACAGTGTTTGAAACTTCACATTAATGAGCCTAATTCATCTGTTTTAGGGTGACAGCCAAGTTAGGGTTGTTTCTGAGGATGGGGAGCCCCTGGACATAACACAAGAGACCATCATTGTTCATCAGGATGGACAACTCTTGCTGACCAGTGATGCTAGTAGCATGTTGCCAGGCAACCAGTATGTCATACAGTACTACAACCCTGGGGATATGGTGAGTTGACAAAATGTGTCTCTAGAGACAGCAGATACATCATCATTTTTGTATATTCTTGCACATTAAAAAGTAAAATGTTCCCTACTCTGCCTTGATAGGCATATATGGGGAATATGATGTTTGTGACCAAAATTTCCATGACCACTGCACATTTTTAGGTGATGTGGCGAGGTATATATCACGACAGATCGCCTTTGCTTCCGAGAAAAATCTCTGGTGCCCAGTTTTAGTGACTGGATGAATCTGAAGCCTGATCAGTTTTTAAAAAATCCATCACTTCTGAGAATCAAACCCAGACCCTATTGATCAGGAAGTGAACACACTAACCACTCAGCCACTGGGGTTCCATTCTTGCACATTATGATTATCATGTTACATTTTATGAGGGTGGTTTTCTTGAGACATATGTATAAATGGGTTTTCTTGAGACACATTATAAATGGGTTTTCTTGAAACATATGTATAAATGGGTTTTCTTGAGACACATGTATAAGTGGGTTTTTTTGAAACATATGTATAAATTGGTTTTCTTGAGACATCTGTATAAATTGGTTTTCTTGAGACATATATAAATTTGTTTTCTTGAGACATACCAAGAGTTGTCAGCCCCTTACTGCCCATACCAGAACAGACCCTCTGGACAGAGGAATCTGATTTGTCAATCAAATACGGACAGATGTGAAAGGAATACTTGATAAGGAGGAACAGAATAGTCTACAGCGTAAAACAATAACTCTCAGTTTCTTGGATGAATACCCACAAGATCTATGAGTTAGTGGTGTACACAGATGGATCACCACTTGCTGCAGTAAAGAATGGTGTAGCAGGAGCATACATAGAATACCCAAATAACACTAGGGAATGAATAAAATAGCAACAGGGAAATATTGTCACAATTGCGATGCAGAAATCCAAGCAATAAAGTTGGCAATAGAAAAACTGCTGAACTGTAATCTTAGCCCACAGCCTGTAGTGTTTTTGACATATGCAAGATCAGCACTCCAGGCACTACAATCCAGAAACCGAGAGAACTTAAATATACATGGTAATAGAGAGACACTGAAACATAGGTCTTTGCCAGTGCTATTGCGTTTGTGCATCTGAGCTCAAACCATCTTCAGTGCTTTCAATAGTGTGTGTGTAACAGAGCAGCAGGGAATGAAAAGATAGTTGTGTTTTAAGAGAATGAGAGAGCAAGATGAGTAGGTGATCTCCAGACAGAAGACAAGTTCAGTGTCTCACATGGAGAATAGGATATTAAGAGAGAGTTGGGTTAGGGAGAGCAGCCAAGCATGAAGAGAGAACAAAGCATAGAGACAGGGGTCAAGGATGAGAATGAACTTGACGGCGTAGTTAAATGAGGGATACGTGACAGATTTAGTTTTAAAATATATTAAGAAACAGAAAGGGGTCAATGTCGCGAGTAATATAGAATGATTTGAAAGCTTCGAGGGGTTGACAGAATTAAGGGAGAATGGGGATTTTGCCAAATTAAGACTAAGGTCAAAGAGTAAAGTAACAAGACAGGATCTGATTGGTGGAGGTAAGGAGTATTTAAATGGATGCACAGACAAAGACAGACAGGCCCTAGTGGAAGATCACCATAATCTGAGAGGGGGATTGCCTTTAGAATTAAGAGGAGTGGAATGCTCAGGCTCTTAGGTAGGGTGTAAGGTCACAGAAACTAAGTAGTCTCATGAATGGAGACGTGATATAATTCTATGAAGTGTGACATTAAGCCGTCCTATGAGTTACAGAATTATTTATTCTGTAACTGAGGACCTGATATAATTCTATGAAGTGTGACAGTACGTAGTCTCATGACTGCACATGTGATATGTTGTGTGAATGAGGACATGACATAATTCTATGAAATGTTTCATTAGAGAGCTTATGAATTAGGACATGATAGATTATGCACTGGATGACATGTTATGCTTGCTAAGCAATATGATATGAAGTATTCTTATGAAATTGAATGTAAGATGCTGATGTGAATGGAGAGTTACATATTGCAAGAGAGGCATAGTTAGGAGGAGTGTATCAGAACCTCCTTAGCCCTACTGCGAGAAGCCAACGAAGTTTACAAAGACACACTTAATTTCTTCTACGTGTGGTGGTATGGTTCATACTGGAGAATGTACTGATGAGGGGATCTGAGCTCTATGGAATTGTCCTTTGTGCAATGAAGATGATCTGTGGACTAAACTAAATTAACATTTTGTATTATCAATTTTTTGCACATGAATATAAGATATACCTGCACCCGTTTTCAAATAATTGAGTATTTTCTTTTTTTCCACAGCAAGCTGAGGGAGCCGTAGTCAATGACAGTTCAAACATGGAGATTCAGCTTGAGTCCACAGACTCACAGGATCATGGTCATCTCATTGCTTCTCAAGGCCAGGATCAAACTAGCCAGTTCATTATCACATCTGATGGTCAAATGCAACTTCTGACTTCAGATGGTCACACTCAAATCTTAACGCAGGATGGCCAGAACCAGGTGATTGCCCAAGAGGATTCCCATCAACTGATTACTACAGACAATGGTGGTCAGATTTTGAATTCTGAATGTGTAAAAGGCCAGTTTGTAAACCATGACCTTGAACATTACAGCAGCCAACTGGTCATCTCTGACCTCAGTGGGCATGTAGAAAGTATGGTTGTTGGAGAAGACACAAGAAGAAATGAAACTGAGATTTCAAATGGAGGAAACAGCTAGTTCCAGTGCAAAGTAAATTTGGCAGAACTGAAATAAATGTGGGAACACAAAACAGCTTTACTTTTGGTAATGACAAATCAATCACATGGTATTAAAGGTTTTAAAAATGAATTTCTTTTATAGAGAAAATCAATCAAATAAAGCATGGGAAATATAAAGAAATAAAACTAGAAATAGTGTAGTGTGAGCTGACTTATCATCCCATTGGTTATGAGTTCTTCATGGAAACAAATACACTTCAGTCTACCAAGTTATATAAATGAGTACATTATTCTTCTCCTACCTCAGTTTACCAGATGACTACAAGTATAGTTGATTTCCTGGATAGTTCTGTATTCACAGATGCAAGTTATACCTCTTCGTCATTTGTACCATCATAAAAAATTACAGCATCAAAGGACAAATTCTTCAAAATTTTACATTATGGTAAAACATCTTCCCCTTACCTTCCTAATTTCTACTTCTGGTGACCCCTGAGTGTTGGATTTGTTTCTATCAATGTAGGATTCTACCCTTAACCTTAATACTGTGAGGATACTTCACGTCAAACTGTATAGCATTATTTGATGTTGCAGTCTAGTGTAGAGAGTTACTGAAAATGAAAAATATCGTATGCAACAAATCTATGTCAATGGAAGTGAGAAAGAAAGTTCATCGGTGCTATATAGAGCCAATTCTGACCTACGGAAGCGAATCATGGACAGTAAACAAACAAATGAAAAGACCATTAGAGGCACAGAGATGGGATTTCTCAGAACAATGTTGAAAGTTCCCTGAACAGCTAAGACCAACGAGGAAATTCTCAAAGAGGTCAACACAAAAACGGAGCTCCTAAGAAACATCAGAAAGAAACAATCAACATTTTTCAGGCACATCATGAGAAGAGGAAATTTGGAATACTTGGTTACAAGTGGCAAAATACAGGGAAAGAGAGATAATACTAGATAGCTTGGTGTCATGGCATGGAACACAGTCAACAACAAACTGATAACGATGCACTGCATGTAGAAGATTGTGGAAGGACATGACGCCTATGCCAACCAGTATGGCACATAATGATGATGATTCTAGTGTAATGAGTACTTTTATCTTCTAGCAGTGATTGGGTGTTCAATTCAAGTTTTGCTCGTTTTTATTTTTCTGGCTGATCTTTTCAGCATCCACTCTTTAGTTTCCAGAGCTATCAGTGATTTAGCTCCATCATGTAGATGGTCTGATCTGCCATTTTAATATCAGCTGACCCACACATTATTATGTACAAACAAATGTCATGGAGAATACCTTTCAACTTGATGTCAATTTCTCAGAAAACCTCAAACATGCTGGTTCCAATCTCTCCAGAAAGTAAACAGCAATAATTACAGACAAATTCCTCACATAAGTGCTAAGTACATCATTATCAATAGAGATATTCTGAAATCACTTTTTGCTCATAATGAAATATCATGCTTGTACACAACCATTGCTCATTCTCAGTTATTGTTGCAGATAAATGCAATTTATTCATTGACATATGCAGTTGTACATGAATCTTGCCAACACAATGAATGTTAACATATTTTAATGTCAAATCATCATAGCATTGAGAAATCAGGCATTAAACATAAAACTGTCAGGCATGACACATTCATCAATCATTCCTGGCATCAATCATCCATTATAGATGTTTGCAATGTAATCATCAACAAATACACATTAACTGTTATGCATGCATCATTATTAATAAAATCGCAAATGTTTTTTTTCCCTATCTACCTTCTTTGGCTCCATATTTTTGTTGGAAGACAGAACTGAGAGCTTTGACATGTGGAAAGCCAAGAAGTTTGATGTAGGTTTCATGGAAACTATAAACTGGTTGTGGGAAAAATTAGAAGTCAGATAACACTTTAACTTGCTATGTGTGTTGTGATGAGCAACTAAAACCAAATAGGCAGGAGAGCACAAGCAAAAAAACTGTTAACAAATAATGAGAACATTAGTAGCGGGTTGCTTTTTTTCTGAAATTGTATTACTTCACTTTGTCATCTACAAGCAAAAGGATGTTAATTGGGTGTGGTTGGCGTGGTGTCATGATTTACAACAAGCTGGTACATTTGTACTTCAACTTCAGCATGATATTTTTGAATACCATGGCTTCTCTCTTCGATCGCTACATGCCATGGCTCCACTGATTTGTCTGCTTTCAAGGCCACCATGGAAGGTTATCACTGATCTTTACACATGCAGTCAGCTTGGGTTTGCTCACCACTTTCAATGATGATAGATTATGCTGTTATATATTCAGATAACCAATTTAAAGCAAGTATTGCAAGCTGTACCTTCTCTAAGAATTCACAATATAAGAATGTTGAGAATGCCATGGACAGCTAAGAAGAGCAATGAAAATGTTCTGAAAGAGGCCACAGCAAAGAGAGAGCTAATATCCAATATTAGGAAGAAACAATCATCATTTTTGGCCATGTAATGAGAAGAGAACAGCTGGAATATATTGTAACAACTGGGGGAATTGAGGGATGAAGAGATAGAGGGAAGCAAAGAGAAAAAATAACAGACTGCTTAAGAGAATGACTTGGCAAAAGGTCAACAACAGAAATGATAAATAACTAGAGATCAAAAGTTGTAGAAAGACATGATCACCTAAACTAGCAGGCACGGTACTTGATGATGATTATGTCAACAGTATTTCTAATATTTGGCAATGAAGGTAGATATTCTCCCTCAAGTCGTAATGAATTGTGCTTGTTTCTCTTGGTCAGTTAAACAGTTTCATAATCATTTGTACGCATCTGGCACTCTGGAGTGTTTATGTGGTTTGTGTTGGTTGTTTTCTATACAAGTGACTGTGAAACTGTAAGTGAAGGATCAGAAAAATTAATTCTGCCCATGCCTGCCTTTTAACTGGATCGATCTATCTATCGTTCGCCTGAAGTACTGTCTATATCTGCAATGTCATTTCCTGTATAAATTTCACTGTCTTTTGTAATTCTTGCAGTGGCCCATATAGTTTTGTCTGTTGTGTTGTATCTATAGGCCAATGGATTTTCCTCAGTCTACTATATTCAGTGCAATCTTGAAGTATGTGTTCAGCAGTCTGGGGTGCCTGTCCACATGTACAAGTAGTTGAGGTGTCAATCTTGAATTTTGTATACATGTGATTATGGAGTCAATTGTGTCCTGTTCTGAGGCGTATAATGATAACTTGTTCATATCTATTCATATCATGAAAAGGAGGCGATTGCACGCCTCCCAGCACCAGTGCTGGAAGTTGTCAGCGACCCACAGCTGATGGCTTGTGCCAGGATCTGTGAACCAAAACCATCCAGACCAAGCTCCACCTCTCCGTGGTGCCTCCAGTAACAGACTAACTTTTCTAGTCTGGCCAAGCGTGCAGGGATTGAAGAGGGAAGACAACCCGGTACTCAAAAATGCCGTGCTGAAGTTGGATGTGTTGGGCCGAAAGGCACAAATATAACAGTTATACTGCAAACCACAAGACAATGCAGACACGTCCACTGTGTCCTTGTAAGGGCGGATGATGAAGAGGAATATTCTGATCTACCACGATACTCTAGAATACTTTAGTCATCGGGCGAACGCAACCAACTACCACCACCATATCATGAAAAGCATCCTGATTTGGGCTTGTGGTCCTCTGATTGATTTGATTATCTGTTTCTTATGATGGTATGTCACCCGTGCGCTGCGGGGGCCCGAAAGGGGAGGTAAGAATAGCGGCGCAAACCCTACCAGGCATGTTCGTAAGAGGCGAGAAAGGAGGGTTGGGCATGGGACTGGCTATCCCATACTGTAAAAAAAAATAAGCCAAAAAAACTTCACAAACATGGACAAGTCAAAGAGAGAAAAAGTAAATCTGCCATCCAGGAAAGATAAGGGCTCTCTGTCTAAGAGACGTATGACGCAAGCCGGAGAAAGCCATAAGGAGTCCGGGTTGCCGACTCACCCTTTGTCTACCAGGAAATCATCCAGAATTGGCACCTGGAATGTTCGTACCCTTAACGAACAGGGAAAAGCGGCACAAGTGGCAGCAGATATGACCAACTACAAGATAGATATTCTGGGAATGTGTGAAACAAGATGGCTGGGAGCGGAGAGAATAAAATTGAATACAGGGGAGATGATTTTATCATCAGGACACCAGGAACACAACATAGCGAAGGGGTAGCTATAATGCTATCAAAGAATGCACAGAAGACACTAATAGAATGGGAGGCAGTGGGACCAAGACTGGTGAGAGCAACATTTAGAACAACCAAAAACAAAATAAAATTACACATTATACATTGCTATGCACCAACCAACGATAAAGATAACTCAGTTAAAGATGATTTTTATAAACAGCTACAATGTCAGATGGATGCAAGACGAGCCAAGGATATTATAATCTTGATGGGAGACCTAAATGCTAAGGTAGGATCAGACAACAGAGGCTTCGAAGAGATTATGGGAAAACATGGACTTGGAGATATAAACGAGAATGGAGAGATATTTGTGAATTTCTGCGCCCTTAATCAAATGAGCCTAGGAGGAACAATATTCCAACATAAAAGAATACACAAAGCTACATGGGTGTCACCAGATCATAGAACGGAAAATCAAATTGATCACATATGTATTTATATATGTATATAAGCAGCTCAGGAGATATTTACATTCGCACTAGACCGGATGGCTCACTGTTCAACCTAGCACGACTAAGAGCAAAAACCAAAACAAATGTTGCCCTACTTAAAGAATTTTATTTGCTGATGATGCAGCCCTATTCGCTCATAGTGAGGCCACCCTACAGTCGCTGATCAACAACCTGGATAAAGCATGCGATCTTTTTTCACTGTCAATTAATGTTCAGAAGACAGTAATACTAAATCAAGGTGACTTCAAACCTCTATCTATTACTCTAAAAGACTGCCCACTAGAATCAGTACAGAAATTTACATATCTTGGATCCACAGTTACGCAAACCATCTCTCTTGATGAAGAAATAAACTGTCGAATTGGTATGACAGCTACGACCTTCGGCAAACTCACAAAAAGGGCATGGAACAACACGAAACTAACTCGAAAGACTAAACTCCTAATATATCAAACATGTGTGCTTAGCACACTACTATATGGATCCGAAACCTGGACAACATACTCAAACCAGGAAAAAAGACTAAATGTCTTCCACATGCGATGTCTCCGCAAAATAATGCACATCAAATGGCAGGACAAAATAACCAACTTAACTGTCCTGCAACGTGCTAAGACCCTAACAATCATGTCGATGCTCAGAAGTCGAAGGCTAAGATGGCTGGGGCATGTCCAACGGATGGAAGAAAAACGCATTCCTAGGCAAATACTATATGGCGAGCTAAAACACGGAAAACGACAAATCGACAGACCTAAACTACGATATAGAGATATCTGCAAATCATCTCTGAAAGACTTCTCCATCTGTGAAAACGACTGGCAACATCTGGCAAGTGATCGCACATCATGGAGAGCACGTATAAGGAACGGTATAACAACATTTGAGACTGTGCTAAGACAGGACTTAGAAGAGAAGAGACTCATAAAAAAGGATGGTAAACCCTGTGGCAGCGAGCCTGACCTGTTCATTATGTGACCGCGTGTGTTTGTCAAACATTGGTAGAATTAGCCACGAGAGAAGCTGTTCGGCAAAAACAATACCTCAAAAAAATACGCAATAGCCTCCACCAGACCGTCTGACAAGACGAAAAGGGCCATATATATATACATATGTATTAATAATAAGTTTAAGTCATCCTTACAGGATGTAAAAGTATATAGAGGGGCAGATATAGCTTCTGATCATCATCTTCTGTTAGCCAAACTTAAAATTAAATTAAAAAGGTATACTACAACGAATAAGGGTAGAAAATATTTCAATGTAGGGTTTCTTAAAGAACAAGGAATTAAAGATAGATTCGCAGTCACAATATCAAACAAATACCAAGTCCTCCAACAACTAGAAAATACAATAAATATAGAAGATCATTGGAAACAGGTAAAAAATATATGGAAAGAGACATGCGAAGAAACATTGGGGAAAAGAGAACGCCAGGATAAGGCATGGATGACAGCAGAGACCCTGGATAAAATTAAAGAAAGAAAGCACAAGAAAGCAGACATAAATAAAAGCAAAACAAGAAGTAATAAAGCCAAGACACAAGAAGCTTACACAGAGGTGAACAAAGAAGTGAGAAGATGCATTAAAAGGGATAAGAGGAAATATATAGATGAACTAGATAAAGAGGCAGAAGAAGCAGCAAATAAAGGGAATATGAAAGAACTATACAACAGCACAAAGAAATTAAGTGGAAAATACAAACAGATCAACGCCTTTATCAAAGATAAGAAAGGAAATCTGCTTAGTAATATAAGGGAACAAATGGAGAGATGGAAAGAGCACTTTGAAGAACTTTTGAACAGACCCGGCTCAAATAATCCTCCAGATATACTACCAGCAGAAGAAGAGTTACACGTTAACTGCGGAAAACCAAGCAAAGAAGAAATAATGAAAGCCATCAAACTATTAAAAGATGGTAAAGCCACAGGACCAGATGAAATTCCTTCGGAAGCCATCAAAGCAGATATTAACACCTCTACCAAGATGTTACATGATCTATTGGATAAAATTTGGGAGAGGGAAGAAATACCTAAAGACTGGAGAGAAGGTTATATGATCAAACTACCAAAGAAAGGAAGTTTACAGGTGTGCACAAATTATAGGGGAATTATGCTACTATCAGTGCCAGGAAAAATATTAGGCAGAATCATTCTGGACAGACTAAAAGAGGCCATGGAGAAACATTTCAGAGATGAACAAGCAAGTTTTAGGAAGAACAGATTATGTGCTGAGCAAATAACTACTCTACGTGTAATAGTTGAACAAAGTTTAGAACTAAAATCCCCACTTGATATTGGATTCATAGATTACGAAAAGGCATTTGATAGTTTAGACAGAAGAATGCATTGGAAGTTCTATTGGCCGCTCCTGCTGTTATGTTTCTAATAATCCATCATGATAAGAAAAGTGGAGGCGGGCTCTGTACGCGTGCAATGGGTAGAGTCGTTGCAGAAATCCAAAATACGTAAGGTCATCTTTGTCTATGCCCCTGGACATGTGGGAGTACGGGGAAATGAAAGGGCGGACAGGTTGGCTAGCTGCGCTGTCGTCGAGGACGGGCAACCAATGGATCGGGCGGACATCATCAATGCCCTCCGAGATGTGGGAAGAGCACAGGACTTCGACAAACACAGATCCACATCACTTCTTCGGATGATGGAAATGGGAGTTAAGTTGGGCACAGCCAGAAATGAGACACTTAGTGGCCATGTAAGAAGACTTATCAACCAACAAAGAACTGGAGTCATCAGTCGCTGGACACTGAGGGAATTGCTGAGGAGGGGATCTGAGCACCTAAGGACATGTTCGGAGTGCAATGATGATGACCCGCAAATAACTCAATAGTCCATCAATCCATCTTTTTCATGGTTGGTCATTGGGTCTGGTGTTCTCTCAACATTTATTGAAGGCTCATTGTGTAGTGTTTTGATCTTTCTGCCTTATCACATGGTTAAACCATTTTATCTGTTGCTTTTTTATGTACTCTATGGAGGAATTATTCCTAGCTTTTTGCTCAGTTCTTCATTTCTGATCTTATCTCTCAGTGTGTTTCCTGTCATTCGCCTAACACATTTCATCTAGGATCCAGGTCTGGCATTGGTAGCACAACTTTGGGATGAAGTTAAGATACGGTATGAATATAGATATGTTGAATTAAAGAGTTGGAAAACAGTTTTCTGATCTATCATTTCCAGAAGATGATGTTGTTTTCAGGATTAAGGCTCATTTGTTTGTAGACTATGATTCTAATGTAAGAACTGTTGATGAATTGATTGTAAAAAAAAAGGGATAACAGACTGGACGTGACTGGATATGTGTATTATTTATGTATACCTACATTCATAATTAATTATCCAATTAAAAGGCAGGTCTTGACAGAATTAACTTTTTTTTTAACCTTTCACCTGTGTACTGTTTGTACAAATTTGGCACAAAGATGGTAAATTGTGAATACTCATTTTTACAAATAATATATCATTTTAAACATAAATATATACATTATTACAGCAAAAAAAAAATGTTTAAATTACATCATTTCTGTTTCCTCATGCAGGCTGTGGTAACAAATTAATTAATCCCCAGATTACTGGTTTGTTTTCTTTCACAGGTTTGTATTTACTATTGGCAATAAGGAAAGGGGGAAAAACAATCTAAAAATTATGGCATCCAAAAGTAATCACTTAACAAAGCAAACTTGCAATCACTTAACAAAGCAAACTTTGATTCAACATCTTGACCAACAGGCCAACATTTCATTCATATCATTACAGCAGAGAAGAGGTGTGCTGGCCTCAAAAACCACCATCCACTCTAACAGAATATGATGTGATCTTCAATGGTACCAATAAACAAACAACAATTTATCATCAAAAACCACTAACATAGAATTATGGAAAAGTACCAGTAGGTAAAGAGATACAGTGATGGCGCTGGATAGGACACACAATGCGGAAGCTAACTGAGAGTATTACTTACAGGCACTTTTTTGGAATCCCCAAGGAAAAAGAGGAAGACCAAAATATTCTTGGAGAAGACAGATGGAGGTAGAGATGAAGATGATGGGGAAGACATGGAATGATCTTACTTAAAAGAATAGCAAGAAACAAAGCGGCTTGAAAAGTGTTTGTTGAAGACCTATGCTCCACAGGGAGCTGAAAGGTAGAAGAAGAATTTATTATCAGAATCAGAGGCCAAGACACCTGACAGCAGCAGAGCTGAAGTTGTCAGACAATCATAGCTGATGGATTCACCAGGATTGGTGAACCAGAACCATCCAGACCTCACTCCACCTCTTCGTGCTACCCGTGGTAACAGTGAAACCAGTTGTCTGGCCATGTGAGTAGGAATCGAGAGGAAAGGCAAGCCTGCATTCAAAAAAGCTATGCTAAA
The DNA here is from genome assembly GCA_032433765.1 of Megaustenia siamemsis. Classification (NCBI taxonomy): domain Eukaryota; kingdom Metazoa; phylum Mollusca; class Gastropoda; order Stylommatophora; family Ariophantidae; genus Megaustenia; species Megaustenia siamemsis. Next base: position 22,405,844 of record JAVIAB010000106.1, read on the forward strand.
GTTGGATCTGCTGGGCCGAACTGTGCAAATATCACAGTTCTTCTGCAAACCACAACACAATGCACAAGCAAGCAGCATTATATTAGAAGTAGGTTAGCAAAAGCTGCAGCAAATTTTTGAAATATGGAAATTAAAAATACTAAGTTGGAAAACTAAACCTTGAATATTCAACTCGTATGTATATACCCGTTCCTACACCTGTGAAAGATGGAAAACAACATAAGAGATTGAAAAAAAAAAACAGAACACTTTTGAAGATAAATGCTTAAGAATACTTTGTGTACAATGGAGTGAGTTGAAGAAACATAGAGATCGAAATGGCCATGTAAACAACAATCTAATCTACAATTAGGAAGAAAAGGTGGACATATGTTAGGCATGTGTTTAGAAGAGACAACAAAAGAATTTCAAAACAGGCTTTTATGTGGGAAACATCAGGATACCTAAAAAGAGGATGACTTAGAAGCACAAAGTAAAGAATATTGTTAAGAGAAGACAGGTTGACAGGAATAGACTCAGTTGATAAGATCGAACATCTCACCAAGAATAGAGATGGATAGTGAAATACAGTACAAACCTATGCAACATCTTTTGGCACTGGAATGATCAAGATAAAAAACTTATAACTTCTGGCATGTTGTAATAAAGTAATCCAAAAAAGCAGCTACTGCTGAGAGTTAACAGTTCATTTGTATGATTCATGATCACATTTTATATTTCTGAGCCATAGATCGTATCAGATTTGTGCAGGAGTTTGAGAGTCAAAGCTGACCAAGAACCTATGACTCCACGCTCAAGTGGCATTCCTGGAATCAGACTTCCAAGCTAAAACAAGAAAGTACAAATCAAAGAGGGAAAGCAAACACTCAGTTCCAAAAATGAGCTTGTGTTGGATGTATCAAGAGATAATATCACAGCCAACATATGCCCTTTTCATGGTAAACAATGAAACAAGAATAAAAACACATTCATTTTCTTCTTTTTTTTGAGTGTCTGAATTTCCCATAAACTTTGTATTCCTTAAACTTGATCCAAATGCACTTTTAAAACATCTGCAGCAATCATAGCTTGTAATGATGATTACTAGGGATGATGTAATGCTACAGGCTGTCTTTTAGCTCTAGGTCATCAGTCTTATGCACCCCACCAATGTGATAAACTGCATTGAGTTTCCTGGCCTCTGCTGGAGACGTTGAAATATGTCCACCACATACCACGAAAGCAAAAAGTGCAGTATTTGGACTTTTATATCATCAGATCCTCTCTTTTCTTTCTAGTGTTCACCTGTTCAGTGACCGTGGATGCGATGTGATGCTAGTTTAGAAATAGCCACAATATCTGCGTCTTTTGGCCTGATACAGCTGTCTTCAGCATGGGTAAGTTAACTTAACAATTTTTGCCCAGATGGCTACCATCTTTGGCCTATTCTTTATGACTTTAAACTGCCAAGGGTTTTAATGTGCACAGGTGCATACAGGACCTCCTGTTTTTGCCCTTTTCTGAGAAGGCAAGACATTGGATCTCACTATGCAGAGATCAAGGAAGGGTAAAGACACTAGCCAAGATTTCAATTTTTGAAAAATTCCACCCGGGATCTTCCCATCAAAAGGTAAAAATCTTACCTCTATGCCACCCAGTCCTCTCAAAAAGATCCAACCAATGATGATGATGATTCATTTTGAAGGCATTTCTCTGTTGTGTGTCGAGGTAACTGGATAATCAAATGTGTACAAAAATGTCCTTACCAAATATTGGACACCTGCGGTCAGAGGACTGCTGTTGGCAGATCTGTTTCTTCAGGTCACACACTTTCTCACACCAGCTGTGATTGGTGTTTGCCAATATGGATATCATGCTTGTTATTTCCGAATTAAGCTGAATGATCTCATACAATGGCTTCTTTTCCCAAGAATTTCTCAACATTCAAGCTATTAAAAGAAACTGGAATTGGATTAAATCATCAAAGAATTTCTTCTGCCTTCTTATTAAACAAACACAAATCAATTTATTTCACTGGAATAGAGAAATTATAAAGATTTGGGGCATTTCAATGCATATACTTTACACATATTTTCAAAATTACCGGAAAAACATAAGTTTTGGATATACCTTGGTATGAGAGATAGATATAGGGTGACAATAAATACAACTGTTATTTCATCTAATTACCTTGTGATTTTATGTTTTATGACACTTTAGGTGCAGGTTTTATTGATGCCCCAAGGATGTCAAGTTCCTTTCATACCAGATATTCATCAATAAAATCCTTATTGGATGCTGCCCGTTTGTAATTTGACTTGATGGTTCAATTAGCTGATTATTACAAAATATGTATAAATTATTCATATGAAACATCCTGCAAATCACAAATGACCAATATTTAATCTGTCTCATGATGTTACAATTATTAAACAAGAGATTTCTTGATGAGCTGCGGCATATTTTCTGATGGAAAAGAAATAACGTTTACTACACATAACTGCTATCAAGAATCTTTCCTCTGCCGTTTCTCACGTTTGCTTCTGAGCTCCTCCTTTTTATGTGGGTCTTTATTTTTGCCATCGCTATCAGGGAATATGATTTCTCTCACAAAACGAATTTTGGACAAAAATAGATGCCACATGATCATCCAAGCTGGAGGTGAGAAAAAAAAAGAAAGATAAGTTTACCAATAGAAGAATTATATCTAACAGAAAAATAAATAAATGTACATTTTAAACTAACATTAAAAGGCAGATTCTGCATGATATAGAGGTATTCCAGTCTTTATTTCTTTTTCTTTCCATCCTTATTTGCCTTTAAGCATTGAAGGAAGATATAATCTGTGGTCTTTTACTCTTCTGTTCACCTTTTCTGCTGTTATATTCCCTAGTGCTTCTAATATTTCATCAATCCATCTTTTTCGTGGTCAGCCCTTGGGTCTGATGTTCTTGCAACATTTATTTAAAGCTCATTGTGTAGTGTTTTCATCTTTCTGCCTTATCACGTGACAAAACAATTTTATATGTTGTTTCTTTATGTTTTTTTTCTACGGCAGGAATTATTCCTAGCTTTTTTTTAGTTCATTTCTGATCTTATCTCTCAGGCTGTTTCTTATCATTCATCTAACACATTTCACCTCGGTAGTGCTTATTCTTCTTATTGTCTTTATGTTTAAAATAAAAATTAGCAAAGTTTACATACTATGGAAATTTTACACTTTTTTTACGGCAGAAGAATGTTAAGAATACCATGGACAGCTAAAAATAGTACTAAGTTGTTCTAAATGAGGCCAAAGCAAAATGAAAGCTAATTTACAACATAATAAAATAACTTTTTAATAAAACATCTTTTTTTGGTCATGTAATGAGAATGGAACAACCAGGGTGTATCATGACAGCTGCAGATATAGAGAAGAAGAGACAGAAAAAAAGATTCAAGGGAGTTTCAGAGAATGGTTTGGTAATAAATCAACATCAGAAATGATAAACAGCTGCAGAAATAGAAAGTTATGGAGAGATATGATCACCTACGCCAGCAGGTATGGTACTTGATAATGATGAAACATTTTATAAAACTGTCATTTTTTAATTTCCTTTTTAAGGAAACAACACTAATATTTCTTCCAGCCACATGAGAGTCCTATCCAAAGCTAAACATTAATATCACTATAACCACTTCCTGTTCTAAGGCAGAATTAAACCCTCTTCAAAATAAAAAAAGAAACAGCTGCAGAAAGATACCCCAGAGAAGCAAGTAAAAAAATGTAAAGAGCTCCATCACACTACATAGTGTATAGGGAATACGGTATTAATGACCGTAATTTTTACAGACCTTTAACACATTATTTTTGGGGTAATGTTGTCGATATTATGCTCGTGCAGCTCTACTTTTCCATTTTAAAAAAATCCGGTACCAATTCAAGGCTGGGTGAACCTGGAAGTCATCAATCAGGATTGAACCCAACCTCTTGTCCTTTGTAGTCCAGTTCACTAATCACTGAGCTATTACGGCTCCCCAGAGAAGCATGGATCCAGATATACACCAATGGATCAGCAACTTGGGCAAAGTAAAAAATGGAGGTGCTGGAATCTCTGTGATATCTCCAAACAAAAAAAGCCAAAACCACGGGCCTTCCAATGGGAACCTTTTGTTCTAACTGCACTCAAGAAACACAAGCCCTAAGACATGCCGTAGAATCAATAAACCAATTCAAGAGTCTGTACCAGCAGGTAGTTTGCTTACTAGTGCAATATCAGTCCTGCAGGCCCTCAATAAAGACAAAATACCAGAGCTCTAGAAAAGTCCTTTGTAAACTGAAAACCAAGAAAAAAGTATTACTGCAATAGATATCATCACTCAGTGGCATACAAGGAAATGAGACTGTGAGTAAACAGAGCAATGCAAGTACAGACAGACAAACCATCTCATCTCAAGAAAAAAAGCCCCTCATCAAAGCAATAATGAAGATCGACCAACAAAAGCACAACTCCTCACTACCTTGTACGAGTAGAACAAGAGATCTACTCCACCTCAGAACAGGACATGACAGACTAAACAAGCATTTGCACAGCCTAAGACCAGCCCTATCACCCACATGCATGTGTGAACAGGCAATACAGACAGCTGAACTCACATAACAGGACTGAAACATGTTCAGGCAGTTTCTACTAAAAAAAACTCTAGCCAAAAGAAACACATTCATGACACGTTTGGAAGTCCTGAGAAACTCTCAAACACAACAACATACATTTTAAAAAAAAACAGATTATTTTTGTAGACAATATGTAAACAGACAGCACCTAAAAGAATTCAACACCAAAATCAACACAGAGTCATTTCTTACACGAACTAAACTGCAGGCACTGAAACCAACATGTGAGAAAACACTACCTCCTATAAACTACAACAGTGAGGTCTAACCCATGGCCTGCAGACCACAACTGGCCTGCGAGGTTCATTTTGGTGGTGTGCTGGCCTTGTCAATAATTTTCATTAGTAGAAGATAAGCCAATGCCATAATTTTCAAATGTTGGATACTGGGAAAATAAGTAAATCTTTTCTACAGATTCTATAGTTCCCGAAATACAAAATACGCTGGACTTGTGTAATTGCTGCATGAAATATAACAGGTAATAATACTAATGACTAGACCAGATGTTCAAACAGCTTTTACAACCATTTCTCTGAAAGTCTTTAGATCTATCACACACATGGATCTGTCCAGCAACGCTTTTCTCATGAGTGTGAGAATTTAGACAACGGTGGATGGATTTTGGGGCAGGTGTGAAATTCCCAAATTGTTGTCAAAATCTTGACTGGATAATCTGATGCTGGTGGGTAAATGTCTCCACTCTGCCACACTGACCGTTAAATCTTGATGGCTTCAAAGACAACAAGAAAACATTGATTGACTGCTTTTGATAGAATGTCTGATGCTGGAACAAAGCTATATAATAAGATTGACCAATCAGACCATCAGGATTTATCCAATGGGTATGGGCGATGCCAGAAAAAAAATAAACAAAAGTAAATTTAATGGGAGTTGTCAGGTGGCCTCTGAATTAGTCTTCAAGCATGCAGTTTTGAGTTAAAGACTTTACAAACAAACAAAAAACTGAGTTGGAGCCAGTGGATTTTTCAGTTTTAGTTTGAAAGTTCACAAACAGTTTTAAAGTTCAGAGCTGGAAGAGTTTAGAAGGACAGTAAGTAAATTCTTTGATGTTATCATTTTTTACTGATGAATTACTTGTCTACTTGTAAACGTTTTGTTATTACCTACCTTTATCTGCACACACACACACTCAAACACATACGTATGATAACATAACATATATATATATACAGTAAAGTCTCGATTATGCGGTACTCAATAATCCGGAATTCTCAATTTAACGGACTTTTTTTTTTTTTTAATTATTATAGGGAGAAAGCTTGAATCATGTTTTGTTCAGTTAAATTAAATGCCTTTATCCGGAAATCGAAAACGCTACAACACGGTTTGTGCGCTGCGCTTACTTCTACAGGCTCTATCATTACACAATATTGCGTTTACAATAGTGTATTTACAGTAATATACTTCAAATAGGAGCGAACATATTTTATTCAATCCAGACATTGTGTCTCCAAATATTCCAAGTAAAAGCGACAGACAGTCTATATCTTCATTTTTTCCCCCGACTAAATGTTTTTGTCGGGAAATCTTAGTCGTGCCAAAAACACTTATCTACATGATTTTACAAATTTGCTTAATTTTCTCATAGCCTGCTTTAGATCTAAAGTTGGTCATGAATTTGTCAAAAATATGGCGTTTGACAGTCTGACCGAACATTAGAAGCAGACGTATTGTTTGTGAAAATTGAAGAGCCCATAACTTTGATGATTATAAATCAAAGGTTGAGCAGCCGGCGTGCAGTGACATAGAGATGGTGAGAAGAAAGGGGGAGGGGTTAAAAAATTACCGACTCGAAATTCAAAAAGAGTAAGATACAGAGTTTGACGTTAGTTTGTCTCAGACATTTGTGCAAGCTGAAATTCGTTCCATCAGTATAAATTATACATGATATGCTATAAACGCATGTGTGCATACTTTTTAACGGAATACATTTTTGTGTTAAATAATGGCCTCTGCGAGTGCAAACCACACCTCAATTTCCCGCAAAGGTAAACGCAAGCGAACTGTATTGACACTGAACCAGAAGATTGAAATCGCTAGTAGACTTGAAAAAGGCGTTAATCGCAACGTTTTGATGACTGAATTTGGCATAGCCTCTTCAACATTATATGACATACGAAATCAAAAAGATGAGTTTAAGTTTGCGTCGGAGTCTGAAAGCAGCAACAATATACACCAGAGACGAAGTATGAAACGGCCAAAATTTGAAAAACTCGACGACGTCCTTTATGTGTGGTTTTTAGAAAGAAGAAGAAAAGGAATGCCAATATCAGGACCCATGTTGATAGAGAAAGCTAGTGAACGTCACACGAATTTAAATATTTCTGAGCATTGCAATTTTTCAATCATGTTTTTTCATAAATTTTGAGTTTGGTTTTCTTACTCTCGATTATCCAGAAAAATTCAATTATCCAGAATGGGTTCTTCCCCGAGCATTCCGGATAATCGAGACTTTACTGTATATATATATATATATATATATATATATATATATCATCATCATCATCAAGTACCGGGCCTACTGCTACTGGCGTAGGTGATCATGTCTCTCCACAACTTTCGATCTCGGCAACTATTTATCATTTCTGTTGTTAACCTTCTGCCAAGCCATTCTCTTAAGCTGTCTGTTATTTTTTCTCTTTGCTTCCCTCTATCTCTTCGTCCCTCAATTTTTCCAGTTGTTACAATATATTCCAGTTGTTCTCTTCTCATTACATGGCCAAAAAAATGATGCTTGTTTCTTCCTAATATTGGAAATTAGTTCACTTTTTGCTTTGACCTCTCTCAGAACATCTTCATTACTCTTCTTAGCTGTCCATGGTACTCTCAACATTCTTCTGTGAAACCACATTTCTACATATATATATATCATGCCCTGTGACCCCTTACAGATCAATGTGTCTGGCCCTCGGGTAAGAAAAGGTTGGACCACATTGAACTACAACACTACCATACTACAGACCCCACCTAAAGGACCAGCAATGTATCTATGAATTTGTATAGGTGCAATCACTGTATATTCCTCAATACATCTGGTGACATTCAACCAGTACATGAACATTGTTTTGATATTCATATATGACAACAATTGAAAAAACTTAGTCATGCTGTTTTCTTTTGCGAGAGGCATGGACTTGCTGGCTGGAACAAACAGCTGACTGGAATTTAGGTCAATTTATTGTGCTTTATTTTTTGTTATTGATTTTTATCAAAAATCTATATTTTTCCACACTGTAGATTGTACCCTCACATAATTATGATAATATTACTTAGTACAGTAGTTTTACTTTTAGCTTATTTTCTTAATATTACTCATTTAATTTATCATTACTTAGTTTATATCACTTTTATAAACAAACAATACATGGAATTACCGGGAATTGAATTACAAATTTTATTTATCACAAAAAAAAAAAATGTTTCAATTTTATATTATATCAATTAATAATTATACTGATTATTAAAATAAAATTTTAATTAATAAAAAATAGACTGTAATATTTATTAATTATTTATTTTAAATTTATGTATAAAAACTATCCTTGTCATAGTCATTGATTGTGTCTAGGTGACTACTACTGTAGAGTTGTTATTGTAAATGGTCAAGAATATATATTCATGAAAGAAAATTTCGCCATACTCCATAGCAAAGTCAAACGAATGTTCACTGCTCAGTAACTATTTTATTACGAAATTTATAAAATATATATTATCATTATGGGGAGTATGTGTAGATAGTAGATCACTGGACTGTAGTTAAGCTAAGTAATGAAGTAAATGGCGTATTTTTTTAAGATATTATTTTTTAAGGCCAATAATTTAGTCGGTAAATTAGTACGGTAAACACTCAAATCAGTATTTTAAGTTTAAGTCAGTTAAGTGTAAGTGCTCACTCACTGTAAATTAGTTAACTAATGAGTAAACACACAGGATCCGCGATATGTTTAAGTTTAGTTTACTCTAAACTAACTCACTCAGTAGTCTTACAAAATGAAAACTCTAGCTCGGCCTAGGACATTTTTTTTTACATTATTATTATTAATATTAATAATTTTTTTATTACAAAAAATTGTCAATTCAATTATTATTTTATTATTATAAACGTACCTACGACAATAAGTACAAGTGTTACGGCAACAGAAAAAACAACAGTCAGAATCTCTTTCACAACTTCTTCCCACGCCATATTTATTGCCTTTAATATCATGCACTGGTTTTAATTTAGCAATAGTTTCTATAACTTTAAAGATGATGATGGTAGTGAACAGAGACCAGGGTTCAGGTTTTTAGAGATGCACAGGAAAATATGTGTAAATCTTCCCATTAGAAGGCGAATACTAACGTTGTGGTTCTTAGAGTTCCTTGGATACAGACAAGTACAATATCAAGGAACGCTATAGTTTGTTTCAGATTGTTTGCCTCCCTAATTCCAGTAATATCTCGAAAACCGTCTGATAGAATACCATGATTTTTTGCATGCGACCTTAGATTTTCAATGACGTAACGAATTTATCATTTAAATTATCGTATGTGTTACCGTTTCCTCAAAGCGGCAACTTCCTTTGATCTCCTTCATATTTGTATTTATTTTGACACAAAAAACAGAATGTACGGTAAATGAAGATCTTTTACACTTTTTAGAGGAAAAGGCGTAACTTTTATTTTTATATAAGGGACATTATTACTTTATAATAAGAGAGTAAGTAAGTAAGTGTTCCTGTCATGCCTGAAGGTGTATAGGGGAATAAACCGCCACAATTGCACTTTTTCACAACATGCTACCCATTTGGATTGGGCTCTTTTAATTATACAACTAATATTGAATCAAATCAAAATAGGCCGAACATTCACCGAATAGAAATTATTTATTTTAAGAACACAGAATACATCGTCAACTCACTAAAAAAACAGTTCCTGAAGTGGTCCGTATCCAGAGTTTCCAACTCCAACAAAGTCACTTCAGTAAGTTCAAACAAATGAGTTTTATTCAGAATCTGCCGAATCTAATAGACGTATTACCATTTTTGGTTGAATAACCCACAGACCATCGTTTCTCCAATACTTATCTTCCTCAACCATAACATGGTCTTCACAACTAGCCCAATAATCTTTGTCTATGTTTGAAATAGCAACATTGGTAAGCTCTTTAACATCAGATAATTTGAAAGTTTTATTTTCGGATGCTACTTGCCCTTTGATCTTTGCCCAAATTAATTCAATAGGATTTAGGTGTGAGTGATATGGAGGCAGCCTCAAACATCTATGACCATGTTCTGCAATTAATTTATCTATTTGAAATATCTTTGGCCGTTGTATCTGTTTTACAAGTGAAAGTAATTCAGGCTTGAGATACATATCGTTAAATGGTATTTGTTCCCTTGTCAGCCATGTCTTTATTTCAGCTTTAGTGCTTGATGATGTTGGAACTTTATCTTCTTGTGCCACTTTGTTATGGTAAGATGCATTATCCATGATCAAACAAGATGGTCGATCTAATAAAGGCAAAAGAGTGTCTTTAATCCAATCTCTGAACATATGACTGTTCATCTCTGAATGATAATCCTGGATATCAGTTGACTTTGCAATAAAAACAAGTTCAGCATTCTCCACCAGGCCATTATTTTTGCTCCCAGCATGTGCCACTATAAGGCGCTTTCCTTTGCTGCTAGGTACATACCTTTTAATAGTCCCATCTAATGACTGCCATTCTTTTTCATTTGTGTGGTGGGCATTAATCCATGTTTCGTCCAAGTACACAATGTCATAATCTTCATTACGCATTTGTCTAACTTCACGTAAATATTTGCTTCTTGCAGCTACTAAATGAGGTTTCTCGCAAATGATGTTTCTTCCACAAGAATATTTTCTAAAAGTGAAGCCTAAACTCCGCACACTTCTCCATAGTGTAGTTTTTGATACAGCAATACTGGTGTTCTTTTTAAGCCAAATCTTAAGTTTCCTTATGGTAACTTCTTCCCCTAAGTCAAACATTTTACAAACCTCTCTGCGGACAAGTTCTCTGTCAAAACTGTCTAACAAATGTTTTCTTCCTCGACTTCTTTCTTTCCTTGAACATTCACATTGAACATTTTTCACTGATCTATGAAACGACCGTTTACTTAAACCTAACACGTGCATCGTTCTCTTTTCAGGATTTGATATGCTGTGATATAGACTCCCTCGTTTTGCCTCTCTACAAAAATATAAATATAATTTCTTTGTAATATTTTGTTCAGTTACAAATTTCACATTTAAACTCATTGTTAAGGGCACAACTCACAAAACACGCCTATGTAAATAATTTGATTTTGTATTTTTGGTGACGTTATACTAATGACGTGATACAAAAAGTTGACAATTTTAATCCAGTAAGTGCAAAACCAGAATTGCGCACCGAATATAAGAGAAATTTGCTACACATATGTGCAAATGTTGACAAAAATCTGACATTTGCAATTCAATAGTGTAAACCGGTGCCTTTACCCACCAACATATAAAGGAAATTCCCAAATGAAGATGTTTAAATCATTCTTGAAGTGATATGGAAGGGGTAAATACTCTTAAATTTTGATTCAAATGTGCCCAAGTTTAATCATACTTTTATCCTCCTGGTAAGCAAGCGCACAAGAAAAACCAGCAGTTTGTTTGCAATGAATTTATTTTTTCTATTACGTTATGAGATTCAGTAGGTTACATGCAAAATATCAGCACTGTAGCACAAATGGTTGCTGAGCTGTGGTTTTTTGAAGTGAGGCAAAAAATCTGAAGCGAACTATAGTTCTTATGATTCTTAATTAACCGTGTTACGCTTATGGCAGACTAATAGATAAAATGAATATATATATATATATATATATATATATATAGAGAGAGAGAGAGAGAGAGAGAGAGAGAGAGAGAAAAAACGGTATGGTTAAAGCTTTACGTAATAAGTGGACGACACAAATTAGAACAACGTTTCGGTTCAATAGGCCTTCAGCAGGAACAAACATGCGACACACACACACACACATGTATTTAAATTAAAATATTTTGTAAAAAAAAAAAATAATATTTCGAACTAGAATTAGAAATAAAAATAAAATCTGTTTACTGCACTGTGGCCAGGAGGAAAATGAACGGTAGTGCACACGGGGGATGTGTGCGTGCACCTAACTGAAAATGTGCCCGCACAGCAGTGAGAGAGTAAAGAGCTAATTTATCAATTAAGAGTTAATTTATCATACTTTCATATAAGACTTACGTTTCTCCTAACAATCAGCTATACCGCAACTTCGCGTTTTTATGGGGTTTTTTGCCTTGACCCAGACTTATAGGTTTACTTAATCTATCCTGGCAGCTTAATAATTATTATTGCAACTTATATACTTCTTGGAATTTACCAAAGTTGTGTGCTTAGTGTGCTTCTATATGGATCAGAAACTTGAACTACCTATGCAGGGCAGGAGAAAAGGTTAAACAGCTTTCATGTACGTTGCCTTCGCAAGATTATGAACATCAAATGGCAGGACAAAGTAACCAACTCTAATGTCGTACAACGAGGCAAACTCCCATCGATCATGGCAACATTTATGATTCGTAGACTAAGGTAGCTAGGCCATGTAAGAAGAATGGCAAACAATTGTATTCCCAAACAAATATTGTATGGCGAACTCGGGGACGAAAGGAGACCAAAGGACAGATCAGTGCTGAGATATAAGGGTGTTTGCAAGGCTTCTTTGGGGGAATTTTCTGTAAGTAAAAGGAAATGGGGAAATATGGCTGCGGATCGTAGCACATGGAGAGCAGACATAAAAATTGGCACAACAACTTTCGAGACAGTGCTCACAGAGCCGTCTTTACACCATTTTGGGCCCCTGGGCATAGAAATAGTGTTGGGCCCCTGGGCAAAGAAAGAGTGCTCCCCCCCCCTTCCGCAGGAATAAAAAATAAATGGTTGATAGTATTAAAAATTATGTATTATTTATTTTATTGTCACTATACTAATTTCAACAAAATTGTTAAAACATGCTGTACAGCTGCAACTATAATCAACATTAAACATGAAAAACAGAGAAAAGAGATTTTATTTGCATGTTTTAAAGTATTACACATGATATTTACAAAAACAAAAAAATATACACACAAAAACAGATATTTACATGTTTTTTTTTTAAATAATGAGCACCATAACATATGACATCTATTACACAAGGTCAAACAAAGGTATTACAATTCGTAATGGGGGGGAAAAAATACTTAGATTAGAACAATTTCAGTACGGTACTTTATTATAGCAAGCGTTTGCGACATTTCTTTTCAGAAAATTGTTTTATTATCGGCTTGAAGTCAATGGTCTTCAGGATGTCATTTTCTATGCTCATGAGCGAAAGCCAGTTTAAACGATGCTGTCCCATTGTACTACGAAGCAGATTTTTTTATAACTTTAAGTCTTGAAAAAGAACGTTCTCCTGTACAGTTGCTCGCCATCATGCACATGAACACTCTGAGTGCAATTTCAATGTTCGGAAAAACAGATTTTAAATTGTCCGAAATTAGGTTTCTGTACAGGGCCGGAGAGAGAGTTGGAAGTAATTGATAAACTTAAAGGGCCCGTTCGCATATAAACACAAAATTATGAGATTTTTATAAAATAATACTAAATTGTATACGGATTTTCCGAAACCCTACAACATATTCGCACGGGGCCCCTATAATCGTGGGCTCCCGGGCAAATGCCCAATGGGCCTATGCGTTAAGGCGGCACTGAGTACTCATGTCAAATTCAGAAGACAAAAGGAGCAAGAGAAAGGAGACAAGGCTTCCGGGTACCGCAGTACACCTTGCTCGTTCTGTGGATGGATCTGTCTGTCCAGGATTGGCAAATTCAGCCACGAGAAAAGATGTTCAGTAAAGCAGCACCAAGTATGAGACACTAATGCTTTACCAAACTACTGACTTATCGCGGTTGCTTGTTACCAACCGTCTGTCAAGACACCAAAGGCCATATACTTCTGTGCGCACCGTGAGATGTGGTTTTCATCCGAGTCGTGTTTCGATATTTCGATTGCTTACGATGAATGATGATATCGTCTGACGAAGGACAGATAGCTGCGTTCACTGTCGGTACGACCACGCCTTATGTATTTTGGCATATGCTGTGGCTGCTATCATTGTGGATCTTTCAATTAGATGAGATGTTAATTCGGATGATTCCACTGGCACGGGCGGTTGAGCAATTATGGATTTTAATTCGTTTGCAGTGATATCGGGACCTTCGACTAACTATAACTATACTCCCGATTAAGGTTTGTTTTGTTTCGTTTTGTTTTTTAACCAGAATGCTTTCCGGTAAACTTTTAACTTTTAGGTGTACGGGTCCCGAGATACATAATTTAAAAAATGATTCAATGTTCAAAATTACAATTTCTGTTACTTTACATGCTCGTGTTACTGACTTCTTCTTCTTCTACTACCTTTTAGATCCCTGTGGAGCATAGGTCTTAAACAAACATTTTTCAAGCCGTTCTGTTTCTTGTCATTATTTTAAGATCATTACATGTCTTCCCCATCATCTTCATCTCTGCTTCCATCTGTCGTCTCCGAGAATATTTAGCCTTAGGTCTTCCTCCTTGGGTATTCCAGTTGGAACATGAGATACTATATATATATATATATATATATATATATATATATATATATATATATATATATATATATATATATATTTGCAATAAAATACAATATCATTATTCATCGTAAGTAATCGAAACGCGATCCGGATGAAAACTACATCTCACGGTGTGCACATGAGTATGTAAGTTGCAATAATTATTGTTAAGCATATTATATATATATTCCCGTGTGTTACCGGGGCTTCATTACGAGGGAAGTAAAGAATAGTGACACTGGGACCTTCCAGGCATGTCGTAAGAGGCGACTAAGGAGGTTGATCGATGGCTTGACAAGCTGTCATTGTAAAAAGTGTTGTTATGGAAACAGAGCCATAGATTTTAGAAGCAGTGATCTCTGCAATATGTGCCATTTTGGCACGCAAGGTTTCTGTTTCTGAGATTGTGGTTCTGCCCTATGTGCCGTCTTCGGCTCGAAAGGACAATATATATATATATATATATATATATATATATATATATATATATATATATATATATATATATATATATATGTGTATGTATTTGTAAACAACGATTTATTGGAATCGGAATACAAACTGAAATTTTTGTTTCTTTAAAATGGGACAAAACTGAAAAGCAAAACCTTTGGCCTTGACACAGCAAGAGCAACACAACTCCAAGCTGGCATTGTTCATGTATCACCACTCTCGTCAAGTCAGTGCAAATTATAAATTTTTTAAAAATAAAGCGGATTGTTTTGTAAACAAATGGACATACGCGAACTGAAAACAAAACTTGTGGTAACAGGAAACTCTTAATATAAAGATCTGCAGCGGGAGAAAATCTTATCACCAGACGTGGTCCCCTATCAAGCGAATATTTCGACCCTCTCGAGACTCGAAATAGAAGTGCCCACCAGGTCATCACTCCCAGGCGTCGCCTCCTGTTGCATCTCAGGCTGAAAACTCGTGAAACTATTCTATTAATGGAATCCGATTCATTGCAGCTGGGGTATTCCCATGCCCGTTCCACGCCGTCTCAGCACTTCTTGAAGCGTATGCAGACTGACTGCTCCTGTGTTGATTGTAGATACATCTGCTTTACGCCTCGTTGACATCGAACTAGTGAAAATACACCGACATATTGGACGCACCAAAATTGCTCTGTACGTATGCAATGGGTAGAGTCATTGCAGAAGTCACAAATACGTAAGATCACCCTTGTCTCCGTCCAGGGACATGGGGGAGTACGGGGAAATGAAAGAGCGGACAGGTTGGCTAGCTGTGCTATGTTTTAGGACGGTCAACCAATGGATCGGGGGACATCATCAATGCCCTCCGGGAAGTGGGAAGGACACAGGACATCGACAACCATGAGTCCACGTCACTCTTTCGGATGAAAGAGATGGGAGTTAAGTTGAGCACAGCCAGAAACGAGAAACTTAGTGGACATGTAAAAAGACTAATCAACCAACACAGAACTGGAGTCGTCAGTCGCTGGACACTTCGAGACTTGCTGAGGAGGGGATCTGAGCATCTATGGACATGTTCGGAGTGGAATGATGATGACCCGCTAATAACTCAATAAAAATAACATCTGCTTTTCCCACTAAGCACTCTGGATCGATCAGACCCCTTTCTAACCTTTTGACACAGCAGTCTCTCAATATATACATCACTGTCCCACCCATACTCCTCTTTTCATAAAAAAAACTTGGCGATATCCTTTTGACCAGAGTTAGACACAACTCCAGTAGTACTTGAGCTGTCAGCGAGTTTATCGTGAAACGTTATGCCAGTACATAGTCAATTTTCCCTGTTTTATCTGAATGACTTCATCATCAGACAACTCAACTTGAATATAATTGGTTATGTGGAACTGTCCCCCGACCGAAGTCTAGCAATTGAGGATATTTTTGATTCGACATAAGAGGGAGGAAAACGACAACATGAGGAAATTTACGGAGAATTGTGATTGGGACTTTTCGGTGATGTGTGCATCATTGCCCGTCTTGTGATCAACAAACATTGTGACTTCCGTTATCTTTTGTGTGTTTGGCTGTTCAGTATTAGCCCGTTACACTGATAGACCCACGAAAATGCTGCCCGAAATCACATTCAACATTGACCACGGATATCTCGAGGGTTTGCTTAGAGGTTTTAAGTCAGGCATTCTCAAACAGTCTGATTATCTCAATCTGATTCAGTGTGAAACACTCGATGGTAAGTCGTTTGTTTACTCATTTTTGTTAGTAGTGACTCTGCTGTGGAGACTCCAGGGAGAGAGCTCAGATCAGACAGAGTTCGAATATCGTCGTCATATAAAAAAAGAAAAAGAAAGGAAAGTTCAAAGTTGTAGTAGAGGCCTACTTTATGTTGTGTTGGTAATTTAGGAGTTTAGTGTCCCAAATAATGTTAAACGAGTGATCTCCCTCACTGACCTGACATATATCATAATTATATAATATAATATTTGAATTATTATTATAATTAATTTTAATTATCATTTATTATTATCAATCAACTTCTACTTCTAAGTAACTTCTAGTATTTGTGAGTTTAATTAAATTTTTTTCAAGAAGTCAACAAGGTTTAGGCTTAGGGCTTAGTCTTAGGGTTAGTTGTAGACTTTTCCAAACCTTACCCAGGGGGTCTTCTAATGACAGATTCGAGAGCGACCGAATAAAGTACAAAGTGACGTTACACAGAGCAGAAATATTTTGGGGCACAACTCGTAAATTACCGTTGTGTTTGTGCGACTTGTTAGTTTGTAGTCAGTCACTCAATGTCACCCTCACCTTCAATATAAGACGTGATAATATTTATATTTGTTTACCAGTGGTTACTTACTTGTTAATGATAAATATCTGTTGAGATCGAAAGTTGTGAAGAGACAGGATTACCTATGCTAGCAGGCATGGTACTTGATGATGATGACTCACTTTTTGGTGTGTTGCAATGGGAATGGATAGCAAACCTTTTATTATTTAGTCTAAATTTTAAACTAAATTAAAATACTAAGTAATTAACTTGAAATGGACATCTCCAGAATCACTGCGAATCTCCTCAATCTCCTGCATGGTAGGACTAGTCTGTAGCAGCCCCTTGGTGAGAGTTTTGATTTGTATATTTTAGTCAAAATTTCATAATAATTTAAAACGTAATAGACAGATAGTATTTGACTTTAATAATTCAAACATACCTTATTCACGTCTGTATGTTAATTATAAAAAAATGATTAATTTTAGAGTGATTTTTGTTATTATTCTATCATAATCAGCTGGAAAGATTTGACACAAAATATTGTAGTCACATCCAGGTTACGCCCAATTTCATTAGGGTCAAGATTTGTATGATATAAACAAAGTAATGGCGTAAAAATAAAAAAATATTAAAGATGGCAAATTCCCAGATTTGAAATTGCGAGTTTGGTTTTGATATCAAGAGATATTATCACTTCAGTCAGGACATTCTCATATCTGCTTTGCTGATCTTTCCAAAAACCAGTGCAAAATGAGTACACACACTGACTGTTCCTTATGAGTTGTTTTTTTCATCTGCAAAGTGTGCTTGTTCTGCCCTTACCCATTCTCAATGCCCCAGTCAGAGGCAAGGTGCCTAACAGCAGTAGAGCTGAGAGCTGTCAGTGACTCACAGCTGATGGCTTACAACAGGATCGGTGAACCAGAACCATCCTGACCCTACTCCACATCTTCACGGTGCCTCTAGAGACTAATCTGTCTAGTCTGGCCAAGCGAGTAGGGATCGAAGAGGGAAGATAACTCACTACTTAAGAATAACATGCTGACGTCAGATGTGTTGGGCAGAAAGTCGTAAATATCAGTTTTACTGCAAACCACAAAACAACGGATAGACTCCATTTAACGTTCTTTTAAGGGTGGATGATGAATAGGTATATTCCCTTAGTCATCGGCGAACACTAGCAAGCAAACCCCCCAGTCAGAGAATGTGGAGGCTACTCTCCCAATCTGTTTTATCTTTTTTGTCACTTTTCAGCATCCCCTGTATTGTGGCTCTCCCAGCCAGCCAAATGGCCTGCTCATTGCCATGTATACCATCATGTATACCATCATCTAGAACAATATATCCACGTAAGCAGCATGATCCGTGACCTTCTGAGTTGGTTAGCCCACTCTCTGTGCAGCATGCCTCATTAAATGTATACATATATATTAAAGTGATAACATTAATGAATAATAAGAATTTATCAGTTCTGAGTGTGAAAAAAATTCACATTTTCATATGAAAATTAATCTTAATTTAATGAATGTTCAAATCTCACCACTCCTTTTATTTGTAAGTATTAGAGGAGCTTATATACCAACTTCAAAATAAACAACCAAGAACTGCTTAGCAGGTACAACTGGTCAGGAATGCACACTGGACTTAAGAAAAAGTTGACGGCCATAGTAGTAGGCCCCTTTAGAGAGTGTCCGCACTTAAACAGTTTTTATGGTGTCTTGACTGGTTTCTATGTGTTTTTTTAATTTATTCAAGTGAATTGGAGTTGAAGTGACTATAGGCACTCTCTTTTTAGTGATGTCATTTGAAATTGTCGCCCATACACCTGACTTGGCTCACACTGGAGTTCAGCCTTGCTAACAGCCGCCAACCGTCAGTGCAAAATCAAAATGGCTGCATGTCGCTCTGCTTTTGTAGAGACTATTTTGTAGAGACTAACACAGTCACTTAAACTGTTTCAGTTGCTTTGTTTGTTGTAAATGTGTGTTTTCGAGGGAACTGGAATGAGGAACTGACTGCGCCATCTATTCAATAGAAGTCATTTAGAATCTGGGCCTGTGTACCGAGATTAGGACTGCATGATAGCCGACATTGTCAACAGAATTTGTCACCATGCTTTGGCAGGAGCTGTGACATGAGTGGAGCAGATATGGGGAATTGACAATTGTAGTGATAATGATTCTGTGAACAGAACAGAACAGCACACTATGATAACAGGCAGATCCTGGAGCTGGTTAGGTCATATACACAGATGAGATTATCAAACCATTATGAGAATTCTATCTATCTATCTATTGTCCTTTCGAGCCGAAGACGGCACATAGGGCAGAACCACAATCTTAAAAACAGAAACCTTGCGTGCCAAAATGTCACATATTGCAGAGATCACTGCTTCCAAAATCTATGGCTCTGTTTCCATAACATTATTTTTTACACTGACAGCTTGTCAAGCCATCGATCAACCTCCTTAGTCGCCTCTTACGACATGCCTGGAAGGTCACAGTGTCACTATTCTTTACTCCCTCATAATAAGATGAGAATTACCATTCATTTAATCTGGAAGGGAAGGGGAAAAAAATGAAGCAGATCAGAGACAACTTGGCAGTTGTTTGAGATAATCAACAAGATGTTTCTAATTTCTTGGTTCATATATATATATATATATATATATATATATATATATATATATATATATATATATATATATATATATATATATATATATATAGGCCCTTTTCGTCTTGTCAGACGGTCTAGTGGAGGCTATTGTGTAATTTTTGAGGTTTTGTTTTTGTCGAACAGCTTCTCTTGTGGCTAATTCTACCAATGTTTGACAAACACACACGGTCACATAATGAACAAGTCAGGCTTGCTGATCCACAGGGTTTTCCATCCTTTTTCATGAGTCTTTTCTCTTCTACGTTTTGCCTTAGCACAGTCTCAAATGATGTTATACCGTTCTTTATACAAGTTTTCCATGATGTGCGATTACTTGCCAGATGTTCCCAGTCATTTTCACATGTGGAGAAGTCTTTCAGAGATGATTTACAGATACCTCTATATCGTAATTTAGTTCTGCCGATTTGTCTTTTTCCATGTATTAGTTCACCATATGCCCAGGAATGCGCTTTTCTTCCATTCGTTGGACATGCCCCAGCCATCTTAGTCTTCGACATCTGAGCATCGACATGATTGTTGGTGTCTTAGCACATTGCAGGACAGTTAAGTTGGACATTTATGTATGTATATCACAATGGGTTTGCCAGAATGCAGTGATGTCATTTCTTCATCATAATTAATTAGTTAAAGAAAGAAAGGACAAAGAAATAACCTAATCACACTCCATGATATATAGTATAGGTATTAATCCCTTTACGTTTTTGACTTTTTTTTGGGTAATGTGGTTAGTGTTAGTCATTGGATTATACTCATCACACATTGAAGAACAGTCCATAAACGCTCAGATTTCCTCCCTAGAACCGTGAAACAATAAACTAGTTCACCCCTGATCTCATTGTAGCTCTCCTGAATCTAGATAACATCATCCCTCCTGACAAACTTGAAAGTCCTGGAGTCGCACCAGGACTGCAAATTCATGAACAAATATCTAGCATTTCTTCCTTCATTGTGAATGTACGGTCGATTTAGGGATAAATGAATATCCATAATGATGATGTAGCACACAGAACAATTGATGCATTCACAATGTTTGATTAACTCTAAAGAGTGCAGCCAAAATACAGACAAAACACTATGGCGATGGCAAAGAATCCCCAAAATGTAATCTTCTGTTGACTTGGCAAAACAGTCCATGTTAAGGAACTGTAACTTGTAAGTAATTGGTGCTGAATAAATCCGATGACAGTTATTGAACAGCTCTTAGTGTCATGATGATGTGGCACACAGCAACAATGGATGCGTCCACAATATTTGATTCACTCCAAAGAATGCAGTACAAAAATGTACAAAACATCATCGCGATGGTGCAGAATCCTTAAGGTGGAACCTTAAGTCAACTTGGCAGAAGAATCCATATTATGGAGCTGTGAATCATTGGCATTGAACAAATCCAACAATGGTTATTGAACAGCTCTCAATAAATAATGACAATAATTAAGCGTAAACCACATATTGACTTTTAGACAGGGAAAAGTCACATTCACAATACTTGACTTGCCTAAGTGGACCACTGCAAGGCGCACAGACTCAGTAACACCAAAACGAATCCATTTCGGGGAACATCTGGTTGGATTTAATGCAGAAATCTGCATTAGAGAACTGAAATTAATCAGTCTCCGTACGCAAATCCTGCAGTGGTCGGTGGAACATAAACTCTATTTAACCTCTTCAAACCAGAATATGGTCAGCATTGTGCCAGTGCTATTTTTCATTCTCAGAAAAAGTCTGGTACTCATTTAATGCTGGGTGAACCTGGAAGCTGTCAATCAATACCAAACCTGGCTTCTCGTCCTCATTTAGCTAGTTCATTAACTAATGCTCTACCACAGCTTCCTTGTTAATAAAAGTGAATATTTAAATTGTTTCAATGGGAGCAGAAAGAATGCTAAAACTTTGGCTGTGGACATGACCTGAAACAAAACTGACTGGGCTTTATGCAGATTATGTGTCTTCAGATCTAGTAAGACTGCCATGGAGAGATATGGTTTATTTTTCTTTAATAGTAAGATTTTATTTGTTTAACTGTTGCCAGATTTGAAGCTGCACTTGCAGTCAACAGATTATGGCAACTTTCTGGCCAATGAACCAAGTCCCCTTACAGTCTCAGTCATTGATGACAAAATGCGAGAGAAACTTGTAATAGAAATGGAACACCTGCGAGTTCATGCTTTGCAGCCTCTGGCAGGTTTCCTGGATTACATCAAGTTAGTATTTGGTGAAGTTTTATAACTATGATTTTTAATTGTGTAATTATAGTTAGGCTGCAGGTGGGCGGTCTGGCTCATGCCGGTTTACTGCTCGTTGTCTCCTGCCCGACAGTCTCTTTCCAGTGGGTGCTCTTTGTCGCCTGTGCGCTGCCGGGGCCTGAAAGGGGAGTAAAGAATAGTGGCGCTGTACCCTACCAGGTATGTTCGTAAGAGGTGAGAAAGGAGGGTTGGGCACGGGACTGGCTATCCCATACTGTAAAAAAATAAACTGAAAAAACTTCACAAACATGGACAAGTCAAAGAAAAGAATAAAAGAAGAGCAATTCGGAGAAAGCCATAAGTTCTTGGAGAAGACAGACAGAAGCAGAGATGAAGATGATGGGGAAGACATGGAATGATCTTAAAAGAATAGCAAGAAATATAACGACTTGGAAAGTGTTTGTTGAAGACCTATGCTCCACAGGGAGCTGAAAGGAAGAAGAAGAAGAAGAATAGTTCTGTTTATGTTGTTATGGTACTGGCTTGTTGTTGTTTACCCATTAGTAAATTAGTACCAGACTCACCAGTTTGATAAAAGTAAGACTGAAGAACAGAACTGTCTACCTCACTTTCAAATGAAGAGACATAGCTGTGTGGAGTCACAAATAATGTTTCAACTGCAGTCTTCAAAGTCAATCTTTTTAACATAAATAATATATTTAAATAGAGTAAAGGGTTCCATTCTTGCCTTAAAATATTGGGAATATTGCGTTAGTGCCCATATTTTTAAATAACCAACAACACATTTTTGTGAGTGATATCGCTGGTATCACACCAGGCCACATTTTTTTAAAAGAAATATATACCCAACCTCTTGCCTATAATAGTCCAGTTTACTAACCACTGAATTACTACAGCTCCTAAGTTGACAAAGGCTGGTATAGAACACAATGCTATAATGTAGCAACATGTTGAACTTATTTATTAGAAGGATAGAAGAAAAATAGAGAGAGACATTGAAAACAATATTCATAGAAATAGCGGATGTGACTTTCTGGAATATATTTGATATTTGCTTTAATAAAACCTGCACAATAGTACACACAATTGCAGAATTTATAATTCATGATTAATCTATTCACAAAGAGGTAAAATATTCAATCAATTCGTTAGTGCCATGGCTATCCCATTGTAGTCTGCATGTAAAATAGACTTTTTATATTAGAATTATAAGTAGTCTAATTTTTCTGCATTTGTTGAATTGCATTTGCTGCTCAGTTGTATTTAATAGAAAGCCTGTGCCATCATTTATAAATTATTTTTAAAAAATATGAAATTTATGAGATCTATCTCACCTTTGCAGGTACAGCTACATGATTGACAATGTCATTTTGCTGATTACTGGAACACTGCATGGTCGCCCCATTCATGAACTTTTGCCAAAATGTCATCCGTTAGGCACCTTTGACCAGCTGGCTGCAATCAATTTAGCCAACACTTCCATGATGTTGTACAATGCAGTGCTTGTGGACACACCTCTGGGTAATAATTTTTTTGTTTTGTGTAAATTAATTTTTTTAAGGATTGTAGTTTTGGTAACAAATGTTACAGTATTTCTTCTTCTACCTTTCAGCTCCCTTTGGAGCGTAGGTCTTCAACACACACTTTCCAAGCCGTTCTGTTTCAAGCCGTTCTTTTAAGATCATTCTATATCCTCCCCATCATCTTCATCTCTGCTTCCATCTGTCATCTCCAAGAATATTTTGGTCTTTTGGAAATATTCTTTGTCTTTTTCCTTGGCAAAACCAGTTTTGTAATGCTCTTAGTTGGCTTCCAAAGTGTGTGTCCTATACTGTCTTCTCTATATTTCTTTATCCACTGATATTTGACTGGTACTTTTCCATAATTCTGTGTTAGTATTTGCTTTAGTCAACCTTTTTAACATAATTTATAGATATTTATCTGAACAGATAAATTAGTGGTTGGTGGGTGTAACAGTTAAAGTAATTTGTTACAAGAAAATGTTGTCTATTGATCCATGTAGCTGTTTATGTAGGATTTGCATATATTGTTTTAATTGTACTTACTGAAAGGGTATTACATGATTTTCATTTTCTTACATGATATGGTTTTACCGTTATCCTCTTTGAACAGAAGAAATAGCAACTAAAATACATTGTTTTCCAAATGCATAAAAATGGTATCTAGAAATGTAAGATTTTTGTACCTGTCAAATTTCATGTTTCCATTGGTAAAAAATGTTGGTGAAGACATTCTGTCAGTCTTGGGAGGCAATGGATTTAGTACCTGTGAGAGGATAATTGCCTTCCTCCAAATTGATCTGTCTTCTAAGTCAGTTAATGTTCATGTCTAGTTTTGTCATGTTGCATACCTTTGTAGATTGAAGGATTTCCCTGATCTAATTTTTGTCAGAGAACATCTCTCAATATAGTATGTTGTTGTGAATGTCTCCATCTTCTATTGAATGGCTTGGCCATCTTAGATGGCACTGCTTGTGGACAATAAATATAAGTGAACCAGATCATTGTTTATCACACATTCACGCCAACTTAACTGGTAAAAGCTAAAACAGGCATCAGATTATCACATTTTTCTTTTCTGAAGTATCCTAGTGTTCTCTGTATTTGTGAAATGCATTTATCATTCACTCTGCTTTTATTGCAAGCTTTATTTCATTATTCATTTTTATTTGTATTTTTCATTTTATTTGTATTTGTACCATAACATCATTTATGCCATCATATGCCAACAATGCCACATTATTCATATTTATTTCATTGTTCATTATTTTCTGGCATAGTTATTTTAGGGATGAAAGGTAGAATAAAATCCATTCACCACAAGCTGTTGGGTCAGGGTTTTTATTTGACTCCTGTGAAGTAGAGTTCTCATTACAAATGGTTAAGAAATCATAGAACCAACTTTTAATGTTTTTGTTTGTTGTGGATCCAGCGACCTGTGTGCCCTTCAGCATAATACTATGTAATGATATTTGCAGGTTTTTTTGAGTTTCCTTGTAGTTCTGAACAAGGTGTTTCATTTAACAGGTCTTTGAGGAAGTATGAGTCACTCTGATATAGGTGAGCTTTTGACATCATCATATCAATATTGTATTCTATTGATGTGATTATTCAGTGGTACTTGACCAGTTCCCAGAGTGAAGATGGTGGTTTGGTCTCTTCTTTTTGAATTGTTGTTGTCATGGCGATTTGACCTTGCCATGTATTTATAAAGTTCTCCCTGTTTTTCCCCCACAGCCCATCCATTCAACCAACTTTAGATAAATTTGTATAACCCAGCAATCTGGATTAACTGGTTATTTTTTTAAACTGAATTTTTAGATTAGTCAAATATATACATTTTTTTGCTTAATAATTTGCATGTGTGGTGGTCTGATGGTTTTTGGATTTGTATGTTTTATATTTGTATAGTCAACGATGATATACTTGTCCAGCATATGTTGTTGCTAACAGTTTTGTGTTCCTTGTTAAGCCCCATATATTAAAGACTGCATCTCTGCTGAAGATCTGGATGAGATGAATGTGGAGATTATCAGAAACACTCTCTACAAGGTAACAGTATTACTACTGAAACATAGAAATACTTTTTCTGTTGCTATCATTATATTATATATATATATGTATACTATATTGCATGAGTGAGCAGTATTCATGTTAGCGATAGTTTTATAGACTAATGCTTCTTTAAAGAAATAGTTTTTAAAAATATATAATTTGTCAATATTTGGGGTAAAATATATAGTTTTGTTACAATTAATTTTTGTATTTATATTTAATGTGTAAAGCAGAAACTGAAGCTCTCAAAGATGCTGCAAAACTAGCTTTCAACATAAAAATAAAGTGCACAAGAAATTGTGAATACAGACCGACACACTGTCATTCTTAACAGCTCTAAAAATCCCCAGGAACAGCGAGCTAGATGACCTGAAAACAACCCTAGATCAATTGTGCAATAATTTCCAGAGAGTGGACATCCAATGGATACCATCACACTGTAATATACAAGGAAATGAATGCACAGGCAAACTAGCTAAGGAGGGAGGTAGATTACCACAAGAGAACCATCTGGTCAGCTATGATGAAGCCAAATCCGTCATCAAAGGCCAGTATCTTGAAAAATAGAAACAATAACACCCAAAGTATAACGAGAGAGACGGATAGCTCCAACTATCAAGGAAGGATCAAGTCATCATGTGTTCAGAAATCACATGTTCACCAAACTCAAAATAGGAACTACCAGCCAATGCCACTGTACCATGGATGACATGACAAACACGTTTTACAGGATTGCCTCTAGTACACAGGCCTGAGGTTAATGTGGCCCACAACCACTTCACTGGATGAGAAACTCAATGTGGCAACTGAATCACTGAAACAGACAGCTGCCTTCATAAGAGTCTAAGATCCTAGTCTGAAAGAGCCATGATCACAGAGGACGACATTTATGTATCAAGAAAGAACATTTTCAGGTATTGTTTTCAAAGTGGCTGGTAGATCAAGATAAATAAACAGAAAATGGCAGTGTTATTGATCAAGTTTCTTTTACAATAGTAGAAGAATGGAATGACAAAAATAGATTACCCGAATTCCCCTTTGACACTTTCCTTACCAAGAGGTTTAACACACCGTGACACAGCTGTTTTTTGCAATTGAGTTATTTGCGGGTCATCATCATTGCACTCCGAACATGTCCATAGGTGCTCAGATCCCCTCCTCAGCAATTCCCGCAGTGTCCAGCGACTGACGACTCCAGCTCTATGTTGGTTGATAAGTCTTCTTATACGGCTACTAAGTTTCTCATTTCTCGCTGTGCCCATCTTAACTCCTATTTCCATCATCAGAAGAAGTGACATGGATCTGTGTTTGTTGAAGTCCCGTGCTCTTCCCACACCTCGGAGGGCATTGATGATGTCCACCCAATCCATTGGTTGCCCGTCCTCAATGACAGCGCAGAATGACAGCACAGCTAGCCAACCTGTCCACTCTTTCATTTCCCCGTACTCCCACATGTTCAGGGACAAAGACAAAGGTGGCCGTACGTATTTTGGATTTCTGCAACGACTCTACCCATTGCATGCGTACAGAGCCCGCCTCCACTTTTTTTAATCATGCTCATCGAATCACTCAGTATACATGCGTGGGTGTAGTCTTGTGACTCTAACCATTTGATTGAATGCCTTGGTCACTGCCATCACCTCCATTGTCATGGTACTCGTGGTCATGATGTATGCACCACTGTCTTCGTAGACTATTTTGCCTGCCGAGTGTGCTGTAAATGCCCATGCACTTCTTTGGCGTCGTCTTACAGATCCGTTTGTATAGATGACTGCATCTTTCTCATCGGTGTTATCGCAAATGAGACCGTTGACCTCAGCATTAACCACGACCGGGTTCTGTTCCCTACTTTTCCTGTTGAGTGTGACAATACACGAGAAAGTCCCCTTGAACGATGTAGGCACTCACCAACGTATCCACTCCTCACCAACGCTGATATTGGTAAGCCCACAGACCTGTTTGATGACATCTTCTGCTCGGCCCACCCATGATTTGCCTCTTTTTAGCCTGGCACCTTTCACTGTGTTGAGCACGTGATGCAATGGATGCTCTTTATCTGTACCAATCTTCAGGTATGCTTGTGCTCTCTAGATCTTGATTCTGTCATCCATGGTTGGAAAGTCAAGAAGATACCTCATTGCTACACAGGGTGTGCCCATTGTACATCCCAAGATAATGCGCATGGCTTCATTTTGTATTTTCTCCAGCCTATCAATTTGAGTCATACTGACAGTAAGAATTGCCAGGGCATACTCGATTGGTGCGAGGACTAATCCCTGAAACAGAAGAGTAAGTAGCCTCTGCTCGATGTTGGCAACTGCCATGACCTTCAAGGCGGCTAATCCTTTGCGGGATTTTGTTATCACATGGTCGACGTGGTCCCAAAAACACAGGCTGCGATCAAACTTAACTCCGAGGTATGTCATCAACTTGTCCCTGGTCACCTCATCAGCTCCCATTCGTACTACCGGTGTGGTCGTATTAACGATATGATTGTTATGGGAGAACCATGAAACTGATGCTTTATTAGGATTAACCAAGGCACCTGAAACCCCACACCAGGAAGAAATGCGATCAAGTTCATCTTGCATTGTGGAAGCGATTCCCCGTCTGTCTCTTCCCTGTCGATATACCAGAATATCATCAGCAAAAGTGGGTGTCCGGTTAGCGCAATCGATAGGCGGTTGGCTTACCACGGCAACAGCCGGGGTTCGTACCCTGGCGAGGACACCTGGGTTTTACTAATTCCCTAAAAATTAGTACCTCTGAAGTCGGAGTAAATCTGCCTGCATGGCGAGGGGCATCCTGTAATGGGATAAAACAGACTTTACACGCAAAATTCAGTCCCACAAAATTGAGTGGGTGGGACTTCGTCAGAGGTCAAAGCTGACGAAAGCGAACGAACGAACGATCAGCAAAAGTCATAGTTCTTCCCCTCCCAACCAGTTGTTGTTCCGTGATCATTATTGTGTACACGTTAAATAGAACAGGTGACAATGATGAGCCTTGTGGCAGCCCTGGACAAATGGATGTTGGCTCGGAAGACCAACTTTCTCATCTGGGTATCACCTTCCTCTGAAACAGTGCCGTGGCGATCCATCTAAAGAGAAAGGGGTGCACCTCCAGTTTGAGGAGCATATGCATGAGATATTCAAATGGTACCCTGTTGTATGCATCCTCCAGATCTATAGCAGCAGCACATGTCTCCTCTCGTCTGTGGAAGCCTTCAAAGACATCATAAGCAAAGACTGCCGCATTGAGCCATGTCTCTTCGTTATATCTATAACCTCCGAGTGTGGGTGGGAATGCACGTTTCTGTTCAAGGTGACAGGTGAGGACACGGACAACTATTTTCTCCAGCAGTTTGCCCACAGTGTTCTGCATTGTGATGATTCTGTAGGTACTGATCTGAGAATGGTCCTTGTTTGGCTTCAGTAGCGGTAGTAAGTGGCTGTGTAGCCACTCCTCCTTAATCTGGCCACTCCGAATACTGGCATTAAACTCATTGGCCAG
This sequence comes from Megaustenia siamemsis, assembly GCA_032433765.1. Lineage (NCBI taxonomy): Eukaryota > Metazoa > Mollusca > Gastropoda > Stylommatophora > Ariophantidae > Megaustenia > Megaustenia siamemsis. The sequence continues at coordinate 22,434,848 of JAVIAB010000106.1, forward strand.
TTTTGTCAAGTCATCATCAGCTATATTGCCTATGTCATCGTACCGAACACCATCTGGACCAGGAGCAGTGTTGTGTGACCTTTTAAGTGTTGTGCGAATGGTATCAGTTGTGATTGTGAGATCTTCTTCCAGCACTACATCCTTATACTATTTTGACAGCGATCCCCATATCCTCATTCTTACAGCCTCATTTCTTTGGTCCGTCTGCTCAATGTAGCGGGCAAGCAGGGCCTTCCCTTTGCTCTCATCAGATTTGTGCTATATCCTGCCTGTGCTCTGAAAGTCTGGTATGCCTCTGTGTCGTGTTGTGCCATTCATGTTGGGATGAAGGCGCCAGAATGTGGCTAGCGATTTTTCTGAGCACACTTTTTTTTTATAGAAGTCATCCCATTTGGCATCCTTAGCCTGCTTAGCACATAGTTTAAAGTGCATCATTTTTTGGTCGACCTCTACTTTCAGACGCTTCAAGAGCTCAGGTTGTGTTCTTCCATTCTTTCTAGCTTTCTGACATGTCATGGCCGCTTGTCTCTTGCTCCGCCAAGCTTCCTCGACTTCTACGTTCCATCAGGGTGGCTGCGTCCATCTCTCCTGCCTCCTACGAGGGCGCTCTGTTTCTTATGTCTGATTTTGCTAATAACGTCCTGGTCTGTTTTCTCATAGTGGAATGTGTGGAGCTTCTATTTCTGATTTTCTCAGTTAGGAAGACACATGGATAGTGATCACTTCCGTGGAACTCCAGTGCACTCCACCTGCAAACCGGTGCGAAGGTGGAAGATACCAGTGCAAGGTCTATGACACTATCAGAGTCCCCTGTTCGAGTGGCCATTCTTGTTGCCCTTCCATCATTCAAGCACACTAAATCGACTGACACTAGTGCGTTCTCTAGATCTTCTCCCTGCTTGTTGGTTATGACGTTACCCCACTGGTTCCCTCTAGCATTAAAGTCTCCGCAGTAAATGATGTTCTCTTCATCGAACTCAAAGAGGTTCTGCCATTGTTGTGTGTTTACCTTCCCATTACAGGCATACACATTTACAATTACAAAATGAACTGGGGTCTGCACCCTAACTGCATATACCTGCAATTCTGCATTGTCCCATGCAGACATATCAACCTCAGCTGCTACCATATTGTTGCGCACAAGGATGGCCCGCCCAAGGTGTCGCCTATTGTAGAAACAATGAAATCCAGGAGTACTTACTATCCTGTCACCAAGAAGAGTTTCTTGCAAAACCATTATATCGACGCTGCACAGTAGCTTATCAAGAATGGGCCGTCGTTGATTTATGGACCCACAATTCCAATATGTAACGCGCACATACTTTAGGCCTAGCCTTTCACACTTCGACAGTTTAATGATTTTTTGCAAATTTATAACAAAATATACAATAACAGTGAAAAAATAAATGTAAATTGATATAAAATTTGCAGTTTGTTCAGACAATTTGCTCAGGAAATTGGAAAAGAGGTTAAAATAAGAGAATTGCAAGATTTTAGTGGAAATGTCAATAAATTAAAAGCCGCAAAAATTGGCATACGGGTTCTATGTGTCAATAAGTAGAGCCAATTTTTGCGACTTGCGGTATGAAATGTGTTAACACTTTGATTTGATATTACTGAAGTTACTGAGAAAAGACATTTGAGGAGTATAATTATGTATTTCAGTCCTACCTTGAGGATTTCTACAATTTCTGCAACAAGGAAGGTGGTGCAACAGCGGAGGTCATGAAGGAAGCATTAGCTGTGAGTTGTGTACACAAATATTTGTTACATAATTATAAGCCAGTAGATTTTTATTTATGCAGTGTCTTCTTTTTATCTGTTTATTGTCCTCTTGAGCCAAGGACGCACCATAAGACAAACATTCTAGATAATCTATGTCCAAAAATTGTTGTTATCAAGTGTAAGACCTAGCATGGGACCTACATTGTATCTGGCCAAGTATCCCTGTTCTGGGCAATTCGCTCAATCTCTGTAAGGGAGCTAATGCCTGCAGATGTTGCTTCTTGCCTTAGTGTTCATTTTTCTAAGTCGGCCTCTTGTTCTTTTACCCTCTGGTTCCCATTTGAGAGTTTGCTTTGAGATTCTCTTGTTTCTTGTCTCTTCTCATCACATGACCATCTTCTTCTCTTGGTTATAGATGAAATTGTTGGATGTTTTGTCATTTCTTTTATTTCTGCACTGTCATATTCCAGCTTGTCTTCTACAAGTGTCTAAATAGTAAGTTGTATAGTTAGTAAGTCTCTATATTTAGCTCCTTTCTTTGTTCGTTCTTAAAAGAACTATTTGTAATTTGTTTGACAATTGACCTTTTTTGTTTGTCAGGAAGTAATTTTATCAGAGGCTGTTATGAAGAGAATGTCAACCATAATACAATCGGGGATTGGTTGGTCTAGAGGTAAATTTCAGTCTTTGGACAAGAAGATACAGAAGAGGCCAGTGGTGAGGGTGTAGAACACTCCAAGGTATGAAGACAGCTTCACAAGGGAGGAACACAACACAATACTGACGTTTCGGCCAGGGGCCTTTTTCAGAGTTCAAGGACAACGAAAACAAACGATGAAACACAATTATCTATAAATACATGATCAGAAGAAGAGGATAGAAAAGAAAAAAGTAGGATAATGAAAAAATAAAAAAAGAAGAGAGCTAAGATAAGAATATAGAAAGAATATGAGAATATATGTATAATTAAAATATAAAATACATATAATATATATAAAGGTATTTTATATTTTAATTATACATATATTCTCATATTCTTTCTATATTCTTATCTTAGCTCTCTTCTTTTTTTATTTTTTCATCATCCTACTTTTTTCTTTTCTATCCTCTTCTTCTGATCATGTATTTGTAGATAATTGTGTTTCATCGTTTGTTTTCATTGTCCTTGAACTTTGAAAAAGGCCCCTGGCCGAAACGTCAGTATTGTGTTGTGTTCCTCCCTTGTGAAGCTGTCTTCATACCTTGGAGTGTTCTACACTCCTCACCACTGGCCTCTTGCTACCAGCTTCACCGCAGCATCGCAATTATTTGCCTGTTCCCTAGAAGATACAAAGTTCGGTCCCCACCTCAGGCAGCAGAAATTTTTTAAAAATCAAATCCGTGGTTTCTTCGTGGCCTTACCTTCCTCTTGTTTCTGGGTAGTGAGATACGATGTCTAACCCTCTCAGAAAACTGTGAAAAAAATAGGAGATCCAGTATGCACTAACGCACATTAAAGAACCCTTAGCAGTTGAAAATAGAAAAGAGTAAGACAAAAGTGGCCTCTGTTTTTGGAAAAAAATTGTTAAGAAAAAACAAACAAATCTACTCATCCATACCGAAGACAGATGTGTTGGACCAAAAGGCACAGATATCGTGGCGGTGCCTTCAACTAGCGACACAACACATTCACACCTACTTAAAGGGGTGAACGCTAAGAAGAGTTGTGGTTAAAAATTGAATATTTCATCCCCTGGAACTCTCAGATTTGCCATTGGTCTTTTTGTTATGAGCATCAACTACTAAAATATCATCCAATCATAAATATTCACTTGAGCTGAAAAATCTCACATTTTATATGTGATGTTACGTATTGAAACCACTTCCTCAAAATATCAGTCTTAAGAATGAGGGGAATGCTCCAGGCTCAGGACATCTTCACCCATAAATGATGCAAAATTTCCAAGATTATAACTAAAATGCCACTTTGAGATGAAAACAAACAGCTGTGCCTGAAAGAGCATTACCATATTAGATTGTATTACTGGTCTACTGAGGACAAAAGATTGAATATATTTCACAGACTTCTAGGTTCACCCAGCCTTAAACATTGACCAGGGATTTGTCTGGAAATGTAGTGCTGACTGTATTGTCCACTAATGTGCCAATAGCCAATAAAAATATTGACAGTAGCACCTTGGAGCCTTGGAGTGAAGGTTCATGTTTAGTACCTGGACTGAAAGCAGTCAGTGACTCATAGTTGACAGTTTGTGCCAGGATCAGTGAACCAGATCTAACCAAATCCTACTCCACCGCTCTGCGGTGCTTCTAATAACTCACACACACTCACTCTCTTTTCACTTCCTCTTCTGCCCATTCAGATGTTGAGGGAGATATAAAGTTCAGGTTCTCATGGTTTCAATCTTAGTCACTTGATGTTGTTGTAGAGTTACTTTAATGTTGTCAATCCATCTTATTCTGCCCCTTGCTCTTCTCCCTTCTCTTTTTTTTATATATGCTTTGTATGGTAAAGAATCGCAGCATTCTTTCCAGAAAACAGTGATCCTAAACTGTCCAACTGAGCAAGGATCAAGCAGAAAGGCAACCAGGTACTCAAAAACATCCTGCTGAAGTCAGATGTGTTTGAGCTAAAAGGTGCAATTATCACAGCTTTGCTGCAAAACATACTGTATCTATGCCACTTAGTGTCATTTTAACTGCAGACAATGAAATGTTTTGGTCTTGATCCTTCCATTGTTGCTAGACATTGCATAGGGCTAATTAGTTTATGTCTGCCAATTTTGCTTCTCTTATAAGTGTTCTTTTAATGTCTTTCTAGGTCTCCTTCTTTTTCTGTATCCTGATGTTTCCCATAGAAGAGCCTGTTTTGAAATAATGAAAGATCTACCTATTCCTGATTGTTGTTGTACTTCTTCTTCTTTCCTTCCTCATCTGCCTTTCAGCGTCGAGGGGAGATATAATTTGCGGTCTTTTGCTCTTCTGTTCGCCTCTGCTGCTGTTATGTTTCCTAGTGCTTCTAATATTCCATCGACCTATCTTTTTCGTGGTCGACCCATGGGTCTGGTGTTCTCACGTTTGTTGAAGGCTCGTTGTGTAGTGTTTTGTTCTTTCTGCCTTGTCACGTGGCCAAACCATTTTATCTGTTGTTTCCTTATATATTCTATGGCAGGCTATTCCTAGCTTTTTTCTCAGTTCTTCATTTCTGATCTTATTTATTGTAGATCGTATTGATTGTTGTTGGATGAACAAATAAATAAAAAGCACCATAGGAACCACACTTGTTGGTAAGGTTATCTTTCTTCTTTTTCCTGTATGTTATTGTCTTTTTATTCTTTGTTTTTACCCTTTTTACTTTATAGTTTGATGCTGATCGCAGAGCTTTCATCATTACGATCAACTCATTTGGAACAGAGTTGAGCAAAGAAGACAGGATCAAGCTCTATCCTCGCTGTGGTAACTTGTACCCTTCAGGTCTCAAACTGCTGGGTGAATGTGATGACATCGACCAAGTCAGGGCTGTTGCTGACTTCTATCCAGTAAGTCCAGATCAGTATATTTTTTGCCATGTTTGGGTGTTTATGTATATACATATACAAATATGAATCAGTGTTTCGGTGTTCTCTGAGAACTAAATAGAGATCAAGGTATTTTATATATATATATATATATATATGTGTGTGTGTGTATATATATACATACACACAATATATATACACACACACACACATATATCTATCTATTGACCTTTCGAGCTGTAGCTGGCCCATAGGGCGTAGACCAAGATACTCCCTCTTTTATCTGAATTTTGTTCTAGCACTTTTCAATTCTTTTAAAGATATTTTATTAAGTCTCGCCATTTGTCTCTGTTCTGTGCAAGCATCTCAATCTCATTGAGGGAGCCGATTCCTGTTGCTCTTGCCTCTCTCGTCAATGTTCTTCTCAGTGTCTCTCTGGATCTTCCTCTTTTCCTTTTACCTATTGTTTCCCACATGAGGGCTTGCTTTGCTATTCAGTTATTATCTCTTCTCATCACATGTCCAACATATGACCATCATCTTTTCTTGATTACTGAAGATATTAGTGGTTCATTGGCAATTTCTCTAATTTCCTCATTTGTTTTGAATTCGTTCCACGCTATACCAAGTATTTTCCTTAGACATTTATTTTCAAATGCGTTCAACTTTGTTTCTATGTCTCTTGTTGTTTTCCAGCTCTCACATGCATACGTAATAGTTGATAGTACATTTGATTCGAATAGTCTAAGTTTTGTGTTTGTGCTGATGAGTTTTGATTTCCACAACTTTTCAAGGCTTCTGAAATACATTGCTGCTTTAGCTATTCTGATTCTAATTTCTTTGCTTTTATCCCCTTCTCGATCAATGTGATTTAAAAATTATTAACAAATTGATAAATTAAGTCCTATCTTTTCTGCTGTGAAACAGATGGTAAAAAAATCTGGCCACAAACACCATATTCCCTTAGTGAAATAGGGTAGGTATGTTGATAAATGCTAGCGGGTGTCTTAGGTAATAATACTACTTCTGGTTTCCTAGCCAATTCAATGCCACAAACACAGCCGAAGGTACGTTCATGTTTTGTATTGATACTGATGAGATTCCACGAGACGGAAATGATTCCATTGATAGTTTGAACTCACATAGGGTGTGATTTCTGCTGACATTTTTTGCTGTTTGATATATACATAATTTCCTACAGAAAATCTGAGTGTGTCATTATTACTGAAGGTATTATATATATATAATACCTTGATCTCTATTTAGTTCTCAGAGAACACCGATTCATATTTGTGTCATTAGCTAAAGCTATACTGATTACTGCTTATAAAATTGATAACTCTCACTATTTTTATCAGAACTGAAAGAATAATGCAGATTCTTGTAGTCTATTCTTTACCGTAATAATTGTTAAAATTCTCTTGCATGAACACTTTACTCAGTTTGAAGTGCTCTGAGATTGCTACATATCAATCTTTCGTTTGCCTTAAGTATTGTCTATATCTATAATGTTGTTTCTTGTATCAATGTTCCTGGTTATGGTTAGTCGAAGGCCCTGTTATCACTGCAAATGAATTCAAATCCATAATTGCTCAACAGCCCGTGCCAGTGGAATCATTCGAATTAAAAACACATCTCATTGAAGGATTCAAAAAAATGAAAGGCAGCTGTAGTCATAATCATAGCAGCTACAGCACACGCCTAAAGAGGTAAGGCTAAGCTGCACCGAAATTGAGCGCAGTTGAACTGTCTGTCATACAATATCATCATAAGCAATTGGAATATTCACTCGATCTGGATGAAAAACACAATTCACAGTGTGCACATAAATTCAGTAGCTCAGGTGCCAAGCCGCACTTGGAATATGAGGAAACTGCAACAAGGAACACTTTTCAAACTGAGCCTCAATGGTTCCTACCACCTATCCACCATATAGCTTTGCCTGTAGTATTGTATCGATAGACCAATGAGTTTTCCTCAGTGTGCTATATTCAGTACAGTCTTGAAGTTAACTTTGAAAGTTTGTTTCGTAAGAGTGATTCAGCAGTTTTAGGTTTTTGGATGAGTAAACTTTCCAGCAGAAGAGAATCACTTTTCTGTATCATTATTATGTGATGAATAAAACATCTTCCCACTACTGATTCATTCTGTTTTTGTTTATTTCCGCTTGGAAAAAAAATGTTAATTAATTTTGCCAATGTGTTCATCTTCTTCCAGCAATACAAGGAGATGTTTGACACTTCTAACCAAACAGGGGAAAAAACCCTGGAAGACAAATTCTTTGAGTATGAGGTGTGTATTCTTAGAAATATTATTATTTGTGTGTGATGTTCTTCGTTAAAATAAATAAAGAGAAATTCACAAATGAGTGTTGAGTTTAAAACTGAATGAGAACAATTTCTAATTAATTGTTTTATTTGCTGTTGCTGTTAAGTAGAGAACATATGGAAAACCCAAATAAATATAACTAAAGAGAACTTTGTGCATTTGGGCTACTAGACAAAATAAAAGGAGACAATATAAATGTGAAATATTAACTGATTAAAGTTTTCTACAGAATTCAAAGAGATGGAAATTTAAATCTTAAAACGGGGGACTGGGTGGTCTAGTGGTAAGATGTCAGCTTTAGACAGGAAGATTCTGAGTTCAAATCACACCACAAGCAGTGAGAATTTTTCAAAGTTTTGGTAGTGAAGTTTGATGTCTAGCCCTTTAGGATAATGGTGAAAAACAGGTCATGGGAGACCCCATGAGCACTTATGCATGCTATATAACCAATTACAGTTTAAAGTAGAAAAGATTAGATCGAAAATGACCACTCACCAGGCAGAAATAAGCTATTCTATACTATCCATAGAACCAGTTTCATTTCAGTCAGGAATTACCCATATCTGCTCCACCGCTTGTCACAGCATTTCTCATAATGCATTGGTAAATTCCATTGAAAAGGTTACTCTGTACAAATCCTACTCGACTGCATAGGTGACGATTCCAAACTTCCTCAGCCCCCTGTTACGACATGTGTTGCAGATAACTGTGGTTCTACTCTTTTCTCCCCTTACCGCGGGGGGCCCCTGTAGTCATACTGGGAAAATTAAAAAGCAAATCTACCCATGTCAAAGGCATATGTGTCATGCCTAAAGTTGCAGATATTGTTGCGCCTTTGCCATAAACTAGCAACACAACACATTCACCCCCACTTAAAAGGTGAAAGGTAAGAAGAAGAAGAAAGATTTTAAAATAGTGCTCATTTTAGAATTGAATGTTAAAGAGATCTTAGAATAGTGCTCACTTTAGAATTGAATGTTAAAGAGATCTTAGAATAGTGCTCACTTTAGAATTGAATGTTAAAGAGATCTTAGAATAGTGCTCATTTTAGAATTGAATGTTAAAGAGATCTTAGAATAGTGCTCACTTTAGAATTGAATGATAAAGAGATCTTAGAATAGTGCTCACTTTAGAGTTGAATGTTAAAGAGATCTTAGAATAGTGCTCACTTTAGAATTGAATGTTAAAGAGATCTTAGAATAGTGCTCACTTTAGAATTGAATGTTAAAGAGATCTTAGAATAGTGCTCACTTTAGAATTGAATGATAAAGAGATCTTAGAATAGTGCTCATTTTAGGATTGAATGATAAAGAGATCTTAGAATAGTGCTCACTTTAGAATTGAATGATAAAGAGATCTTAGAATAGTGCTCACTTTAGAATTGAATGATAAAGAGATTTTAAAATAGTGCTCATTTTAGAACTGAATGATATAGAGATTTTAAAATAGTGCTCATTTTATAACTGAATGATATAGAGATTTTAAATAGTGCTCATTTTAGGATTGAATGATATAGAGATTTTAAAATAGTGCTCATTTTAGAACTGAATGATATAGAGATTTTAAAATAGTGCTCATTTTAGAACTGAATGATATAGAGATTTTAAAATAGTGCTCATTTTAGAACTGAATGATATAGAGATTTTAAAATAGTGCTCATTTTAGAACTGAATGATATAGAGATCTTAAAATAGTTTTAATTTTAGAATTGAATGATATAGAGATTTTAAAATAGTGCTCATTTTATGATATAGCGCAAAGATATTTATATTTTTTCATAAAGAGATGGTATTGAAGGTCCCTTTAGAGCCAGTAGTGACTAACATAAGGCCAGGACCAGTGGACCAAACTTATTATATCATAAAAAATTACATTATGTGATTTAATAATAATATTTGCACAATATCACAACCCACTGACAGAAAAACAATTTGTAACACCAACTATAAAAAAAACTCTTTGATTCTCTCTCTCTCAGCATCAATAGTTTTTTTTTTTTTAAACTAGAACTTTGGTTTTTATTTTACTATATTATAGTGCTATAGTATATATCTATCTATCTATCTATCTATTGACCTTTCGAGCCGTAACCGGCCCATAGGGCGTAGACCAAGATACACCTTCTCCTATATGAATTTTTGTTCTAGCAGTTTTCTTTTAAAGATATTTTATCAAATCTCGCCATCTGTCTCTGTTCTGTGCAAGCAGTTCTATCTCATTGAGGGAGCCGATTCCTGCTGCTCTTGCCTCTCTCATCAATGTTCTTCTCAGTGTCTCCCTGGGTCTTCCTCTTTTTCTTTTACCTGTTGTTTCCCATATGAGGGCTTGCTTTGCTATTCGATTATTATCTCTTCTCATCACATGTCCAACGTATGACCATCGTCTTTTCTTTATTACTGAAGATATTAGTGGTTGATTGGCGATTTCTCTAATTTCCTCGTTTGTTTTGAATTCGTTCCATTCTATACCAAGTATTTTCCTTAGACATTTATTTTCGAATGCGTTCAACTTTGTTTCTATATCTCTTGTTGTTTTCCAGCTTTCACACGCATACGTAAGGGTTGATAGTACATTTGATTTGAATAGCCTAAGTTTTGTGTTTGTGCTAATGAGTTTTGATTTCCACAACTTTTCAAGGCTTCTGAAAGACATTGCTGCTTTAGCCAGTCTGATTCTAATTTCTTTGCTCGTATAGTATATATAGTACTATATTATATATTATACTATATAATATACTATAGTAATATATAGTACTATATTATATATTTAATAAGTGGCTTGGCCACTTACACAGTATGAATGATGGCAGCATACCAAAAGATATACTTTATGAACAACTAGCAGATGGCAAAAAAGTAGGGGGTGCCCAAAACTGCAATTTTTAGATGTGTGTAAATATAGCATGAAGACTCTGAACATAAACTTTGCAGCCTGGGGAGAGATAGCTGCAGACCACAATCTTTGGAAACACACCCTAAAGTTCCAACTCAATCAAGAAGCAGAGAGATTCATAGAAAAAGAGAATACACTACAAAAGAAAAGAAGAAATAATATTTCCTATGGGTGTTGCTAGTCAACTATGACTGACAGAGGTTACTATTAACTCTAGGAATATCATATCTATCTGTTACTCATGTGTTTACGATACCGTAGTAAAAATTATTACCACTTTTGACACACAGCTGTGTGTTTACACCAGGAGAGACATAGGGACTTGGATTTCCTAGCTCAGGTTGATTTATGACTTGAAATTTGACTGCTTGGACCAGACATGTTACACTGTCCACTGATACAGTCGTCGTAAATCAGTCAGTATATTTGGCTATCTCATAGCGTTATTCGCTGTGTTTCCCAGAGTTACAAAGGGTTGTTGGATGTCAGCCAATGACCGAGGGAATTTCCCTGGTCACAGAGGGAAAAAAAAGGAAAAATTACCAATTTGTTGAAAATTTGCCAATCTTTTTCACACTATTCGAGATCATATCTCATGCAATGAAAAAAAAATCCAACATCAACGGGAACAAATCTAGCACTCAAATGTCACCGGAAATAGTAATTAAAAAAGCACGTGGAGGGGGGAAATGTTTGACCACGGCAGACTGAAATTTTGATGTAGTAATTTTTACAGTGGTATCGCAATCTAAGGTTAATATAGTAGTTTCTGTGGATGCTTCAAGGATAAAAAAAAAATTAATAAACTGACAGGCCGGATCTAGCCACCACTGTTCTAGAGTGGTGAACATTGTAGCAGTAATCAATTAGAATTGAATTCCATTTCTTGCTATTTTTAAACAGGTTCATATCATGAAGAAAGCTTTCATGCAGCAGTTCCAATTTGGTGTATTCTATGCCTATGTTCGCCTCAAGGAACAAGAAATGAGGAACATTATCTGGATCGCTGAATGTGTAGCGCAGAGACACCGAGCAAAGATTGACAGTTATATCCCTATATTTTAGAGCTGATTTTTGTCTATGTTGAATATGTGTCTTTACAGAAAAATGTTGTATTATGTTTTTTTTATTTCAGTCTTTCTTTTATTTATAAATCGTATTTATTATTTTTGTAGGAAGTTACGTTACTTTTGTCTATTAAGAGAGTTAAGTGGTTCAAATAATTAATTTTAAAAGTATGATGGTAGCTAGTATGAAAAAAAAACGTTTATAAGGGATATAAGAAAGCATTCCATAATTTTTTTAAATGTCATGAATAGAAACATTGTCATTACTGTGATATGATAGGTAAAGAGCAGGTAAAGTAAAATTATTAAGCCTGAGAATGAAGCAAATTCAAAATCTATAAACAACCCTTGGTTCAGAAAGTTGTGGGGAGTTATGATAATTTACACCAGTAAACAATGATTGGCGTTGATAATCAAAAGGGTTTTACTCACAGAAATATTACATTTTACTGTTGTATAAATAATCTAGATTTTAAACTTTATATATGAGAGATTAAATGTGAATTTAAGTGGTTCTTAATATAAAATATATAGTCCCAGTGTAATTTTTTTGGCAGTGGTGGGCTAGACAAACATTCTGGTCAGACTTCACGGGAGGGAATTCTGTATTTGACTTCACAAACAACATAACACTAAGGTAGATGTTTTAAAAGAGCAAGTGTTCAGATGTGTTCTCCAAATGTATCTTTAATATGGAGGAACTCCAAAAATAGATGTAGAGAATTCAATACATTGGCATGGTAATAACATCATATGTAGTGTAGTTCAGAAATGAAAATAGAATATCGCAGGTTAAATTTGCATCCCAGAGAATGAAAAGCATCTTGTGCAACACATCAACAGAAAGAGTTCACAAATGCTATATAAGATTAAATCTTAAACTATGGAAGTGAAGTATGGACAATAAATAAATTATAAAATGTCATTTCTCTCAGAAAAATGTTCAGTGTTACCAGAATTAAAAAGAACAGCGACGAACAAGCACACCACAAGACTTCTAACAAACAGAAGGGAACTTGTTACCAACCTTTTGTTTAAGGATACATTATGAAAGAAGGAAAATGGAAATAGATCGTGAATATGAGCAAAATGTGGGGCAAAAAGATAGTGAACAAAGGGGTGGAGATGATAGCGGACAGCCTAATATTGTGACGTATCAGATATTCAACATATCATATTATATATAATATAGTTCTCTCTCTCTATATATAAATATATATTCCAGCGGAATTAACCCTACCAGACCTGAGGCCTTGAATCTAACTGTACCATATACCTGGGCTCCTGAGCATTAAAGAGAAAAAACGTTACATGCAAACAAGTGGTTAGAATAAGATGACCTTGGAGACATTGTAGAGAAAAAATCTGCCTTTCATCTAGCACCAATATTCCTCCTTTGTGTGTCAGTCCACCCATCAGGATGAGCCTTGTTTCACACTGAGGTACCCCCATCATCTATTTGAGGGATACGCCCAACATCTCTTACTGTCGATCTAGATCTAGATCTATAAAGTTCAAGATCCTCATCACTCGAGCTCTCATTGTCTGTGTCACTTGAACTGGAAATGTAGTTTTTTAACCGGAAATGTAGTTTTTAATGAAAATCTGACTCCTCAAAGTCTGAACCAACAAAGTATCAGTCTCCTGTTGGAATGTGAAAAACCTAGACCTACTTCGCTTTCCTGTTGAAGTGCTTGGTTCATCAGCCGCTCGTTTCTTTGTGAATTTTCATAATTTTTTCACGTCAAACCACACAAAGTCAATTCATACACAGGGGGGCAGACATTTGCAATGGCTAACAATGAGGTTTGACCACGATTGGTTGGTTATTTTTAGTTTGTGATGCATTTTTTCACATACTAGGCAAAGTACCGAAAACTAGAGACAGCGGCATATCAGCAGATTAGGAAATTACCGGGAACTAGGGACAGCGGTCTGGTAGGGTCAATACACAATTTTGCAGATATCAGATTGTGTAAAACATGATTGGCTGATACCTTACAGAGAGTATGACACATAAAGATCTGTGCTCATTATTGATTTTACATGTTTGCTTTATTTTGGTTAATGTTGCATGTTTGTATAATCGATGCAACTAATTGTATGTGATAAAGGCCACAAAAAAAGAACAAGTTATTTTGTGGCTGTGTGATAGACACAGGCAATTCTTGCCTTTGGTGTCCATTATATTCATTATTCTATGCATAATGGAATGTACAACAGGGCTTCTAGTGTATACATATATTATTTGTAAATCATTTTTTTTTTTATTAATCAAGAGTATACTTATTAAAAAACTATTATTTTTTTAATCAAAATTTAATTATTATTATTAATTTTGTTGTTTATTGTATTGAGGTTGTATGATTCAACATATTATTCATATTAGTATTTATGACATTGAATCAAACTTTTCTGATAAATGTAAACACATATGGAAGGGGTGTAGCAATTGAATTGGATTCACAGCTCGGAGTTACTGGTTTCATTTCTGGGCAGACATAGTCCAATTTACCAAGCTGTATTTATTGAAAATGGATACCTAGCTACAGAATTACAAATAATAAAAGCACTGACCACCTCACATATCCTAATGCTGTACAATTGTCACAGAAAAACACTTAATACCTCCATTGACAGTGGTCAAAACTTAGCAAACTGTAAAAGATTGAAAATTGTTATTTATGATCCATTTGGGCAATTTTATGGTCACTTAGTTCACAGCTGTTTGTTTTTATCTCAAAGTGACATTTTAGTTCTAATCATGGAATTTTGCAGCATTTATAATGATGTCTTGAGCCTAGTACATTCCTCTCGTTCTTATAGTTGATATTTTATGGGAGTGGTTTAAGTTTTTGAGACTAAGTGCAAAAGGCACAATTTTTTAATGAAAAGAAAAACCAAATATCAGCAGGGTGATTACCAACTGCTTGATTGGACGGAACAGGTCATCATATTGTGGCTAAGAACAGGAACACAATCTGCTTTTAACATGTGCTCAAAGTTCAAGGCTGAAACACAAACGTGGACAAAAATTCATAGACTGCATCATACTTACAACAAGACTGCAGCCAATCGAATGCTCTGAGAGATACACAATGGCCTAACAAAACTGCACTAAATACAAAACTTACTGCTATTTGCAGCTGTTAAAGACAACCAAATTAATCAAAATGACAACTATACAAATATAGACCTCAGTGAACAAAAGAAGACAAATACACCTGCTTCCCTTGTGTAAAACACTGCACTATTTTTGACCATCAAATATATATTTTTTTTGGAGCTGCAGATCGTGAGTTCAACACTTGAGGAGACCAGGATGTGAGACCAAATTTTTATGTTGACATTTAACCTGATAATCTGCAACATAGACATTGCTGCAATTTGAACTATGTAATACAGTTCCTTCAGTTATTGCCCTATATTAACATAATTATAATAACATCATGATATTGTAGTTATTTGCATTATATTATAAGTTCTGAAAAAAAAAATGTGTTTTTGCTTTAATTAAAACTCTTACAGTTTTGATTGTATATAAAAGTGCAGTGATTTCTACACTAGACTTTTGATAAATTCACCTCCCCATCGGCACAACTTCTATATGTCTCAATAAAAAGATTGAATGCCAACTCATAATTCTCGCCTTTGTTGACATGGCAACGGGGAGCTAATTGCTGAAATGGCCTACCTAGTTCTCATTCACATTGCAAGATCGATAGATGCCATTGTATGGTTATAATAGATTTGACCTCCATAGACCTTGAAGTCTATTTATTAGTAACAGCTTGAGGTATTTGAACTATATCACAGCTATACTAGGGTTGTACACTGACATTGAGTTGGAATGTGATTGTGTTATGTATTCTGATAAAATATTATAGGAGTTGTGGTCTGTTGCCTCCTCTGAATATCCGCAGTTGATTTTTGGCTACATATGCCAGAATAGTTATAAAATTAGTTTTGTTATATTATCTTTATATAGTTTCTATTGCATGTTTGTGTATATCTTTTCTCTCCTTTTATCAAGGTCTATATATATTTCATTACCAGAGAGCAGTTATCTCGTGATCTGAAGACCTTTGTTGCACTGACAGTTCACTGATCTGATTTATTATATGTCTTATATATTACCGGGGCCTCATTATGAGGGAAGTAAAGAATAGTGACACTGTGACCTTCCAGGCATGTTGTAAAAGGCGACTAAGGAGGTTGATCAATGGCTTGACAAGCTGTCATTGTAAAAAGTATTGTTATGGAAACAACGCCATATATTTTAGAGCAGTGATCTCTGCAATATGTGCCACTTTGGCACGCAAGGTTTCTGTTTTTGAGATTGTGGTTCTGCCCTATGTGCCATCTTTGGCTCGAAAGGACAATAGATAGATGTATAACAGGAGAGTGGGTGGTCAAATCGGTAACTCATGCTCCAAACCAGGAGAGCGCAGGCTCAAAATCCTGAGAGGGTCAAACTATTTTTTTTTCGGGAGGGGGGTGTCTGATTAAAACTCAGACCTGAACATCTTGTGACAACTGCACTATATTTTCTGGTTCTGTAAGTCCCACCTGTAGACCCCAGTAATTGGAAAATGCAGTAAAGATAGTTTATATGTAACAATCTTTAGATGCAGTAACTTTTGAGTAAAAACATGCTACTTGGACTACTTCTATAGCAAAAATAAAATCAAAATGTACAAATCATATTCAAAAAATGTTTCTTTTTTGTTTAAGGTGCCTTTGTGGTCTTCTCAATCAGCTGTATTGTCTACTTTCTATTTGTGAGCAATAACTCAATTTTTTTTAGCAAATTATCAACAGTGCCATTTTATCTACAGTCCCAACTGCTAACAGGAAATCAAAATCTGACAGAATAGAAGCTTGATCAGACTGATGTTTTAAACTTGATGAGGTCTATTTAGTGTTGCTGGTGGACCAATATTTGGAAGTCCTGGCTCTGAACAAGCTGAATAATTTATATATATATATGTTTGCTTTTGTTTTAGATAATTTTATTTATTGTTTTTTTTTTTGCAAAACATTTCATAATTCAGGTGTGGAGAGTTTCAGAGAGAAAAGAAGCACTTCATGTTTAGTCTTCCATTCTCAGGGTATTATTATTATTTTTTTTATGTTAAAGTTTACCATATAATTTATGTATCTTTTATCTGAACACATTCTGGACCACAATTTTATATAATTATTTGATACAATATATTTATATCTTTATATTCTGGAGAAGAGTTAATTGTGGCTGTGATTTTTTTTTTTTTTTTTTTACAACATAAACAGACATTTAAGAGTTAAATAAAACTTCTGTCAAACAATTTTCTTTCTTCTATCTATCCACACTACTGTTGAACATCCAGGGGCTGGTCTAGAAGTAACATGTCGGCCTCTGGACAGAATGGTCCTGGGTTCAAATTTCATCACAGGCAGTGGGAACTTTTCATTTCAGATCTGTGGTTTCTTTGTGGCTTTGCAGAGACCCTGGTCTCTGAGATCTGACGTCTAGCCCTCTCAGGTAACAGCGGAATAACAGAAGGCCCCTGTGTGCAATAGCACATGTTAAAGAACCCTTGGCAGTTATGTCTAAAAGAGAAAGATAAAAAAAAAAATGGCCACTACCCAAACACAATTTTTAAACAAATCTACCCATGCCAAGGACGAATGTGTTGGACTGACAGGTGCAGATGCTGCAGCTTTGCTGTAAAGTAGCACCACAACACACCCATGTAGTGGGTGAATGCTAAGAAGGATAACCCCTGTTAAGATAGCATTTTCCTGGCACTGATATTTTGAGTAATTTTTCTGGACTTTTCTGTTAAAATCCAGGCTTCAACAAAACTTGGACTAGGCTTTTTACACTCTCACTCAAAGCTGCTATGAAACAAAAGTTCTGTTTTCAAAATACACTCTGTGTTTGAAATGTAGAATTTGAGATCTGCTGATACGAGTTGTGTAATGAGACCTTTTTATAACATGCATATTATGGTGGAGTGCTTCCATATTCTCCACATTATTGGGTCCCAGGGCCCACACACAAATGTAAATATGACACTTTTACATGATTATACCAAAGTAATGAGTTTTGTATTTTGTAAAATTTTACACTAGAGTATTATTCAGGATTTTGTTTGTAAATAAATCTGTAAAAATAATTGAGTTATGTGTTTATCTGATGAATATGAGATATATTGCGTGTATGTTTTTTTATATTCATCATCATCGAGTGTCGTCTCCTCAACAAAGGTTGGCTACCCTGGATTGCCATTCCACTCTGTTTCTTGCGTTGATGGTGCAGGTTGCCATAGATTGACTTGTCCATCCTTTGATCTGCCTCTTTTACCTTGTATTTTCCCTTCCAATATTACTTTTAGTAGGCTGTTGTGTCTTTTAACGTGGCCCAAAAATTTCATTTGTCTTGATTTAATTGTATTGAGTCGTTCTTTTTTTATTTTTAGTTGTTTTAAACCTTTGTTTGTTTTCTTTTCTTTCATCCAATTCTACCTATTCTTCTGTAAATCCACATTTCAAAGGCTTCAATTTTCTGTTCTGTTTTCTTGTCTAATGTCCATGTTTATTAGTATGTCTACCTCTCTTTGATGTTCTGTTGTGTTACCTGAATGTATAAATGTATATTTATCATCTTGTATGTATCCACCTTCCTTCCATCTTGTTTTATATTATTATACCTTAAGAAAATAAGTATTATATAAATGTATGCAATACACACGAAACAAGACAGTCATTTCATAAGTTTTCAAGCAATAAAAGAAAGACACCTAGGAGAAGTTACAGGGACTTGCTATATAGGGGACCTTGATGATCACTCTTGTTGCAAAACTCTTTGTAAAGAAATTTAACTCATCTTGTACAATCTTAATAGCAGAGATGGAGACAAGAAATGTGATACTATAGTGAGAGAAAGCAAGGTCTCAGCTGCAAAGGTAATGGTCATGTAAAAAAGAAATAACTCATCATGCAACATAAAAATAAGCAGGACAAATCTGAAATATACACAGAGCCTCGATTACTTAGGCACAATATCAGATGGAAGATACACACAGAAATAAAAACCAGAACAGCATAGACCAAAGTAGCATTTCAGAAAAAGAACAATATCTTGTGTAACAAGTCTTATGTCAATAGAAGTGAGAGTTCTTTGGTACTATATTAGCAAATTTTTACCTATGGAAGTGAATCATGGACAGTAGACAAACATTTGAAAAGACAATTAGAGGTCACAGAGATGGGATTTCTCAGCAGTATGTTGAGAATTCCCTGGACATTTAAAAAGATCAGCAAAGAAATTCTCAACGAGCCCAACACAAAAAGAGAGTTTCTATAACACATCAGGAGGAAACAACATTTTTGTTGGAAAGTTGGAATACTCGGTTACAACAAGCAGAATACAGGGAAATAGAAATTGTGGATGACATGGAGAGAAGATACTAGATAACTTGGCATCGTAAACAGTCAACAACAAAATTGATATGATGCACTGTGGATAGAGAATTGTGAAAGGACATGCTCACCTAGGCCAGCCTGTGTGGTACATGATGATGATGTACAACATACAATTATATATATGTTGCACAATAATATGTAACGATTAACAATAATAAAAATAAATTTCCTAATTTCCTCTATCTTTATTCAGCAGTCTTGTACACTTCAAAAATATCTGAACATCAGAATAAGGCATGGATGACAGCAGAGACCCTGGATAAAATTAAAGAAATAAAGGACAGCTTACAGAAGCATTTGAAATAAGAACAGGAGTAAGACGGGGATGCCTTCTGTCTCCATTTCTCTTTCTACTGGCCATAGATTGGATTATGAAAATAACTCAAAACAACAGAAATGGGATCCAGTGGTCACTGACCAAACAACTTGATGATTTAGACTTTGTTGATGACATAGCTCTCCTATCACACAGCCATCAACAGATGCAGGATAAAATGAGCATACTTGATGAGAGATCACAACAGCTAGGACTGAAGATTAATAGAGATAAGACCAACATTATGAGAATTAATACAGTTGGCAATAACCAAATAAAACTAGGAGAAATACCTCTACTAGACGTACAATCTTACATATATGTGGGCAGTAATATAGATCAAGAGGGAGGAACAGAAAATGATACCAAAATAAGGATATCAAAAGCAAGAGGAGCTTTCATTGCACTGGGAAACATATGGAAATCCAAAGAAATTAGGTTAAATATAAAAATTTTCAACTCAAATGTTAAGTCGGTCCTATTATATGGCTGTGAAACATGGAGAACAACAAACTGACAATCACGAAGATACAGACTTTCATTAATGGATGCTTAAGCAGAATAAAAGGATGTAAATGGCAGGACAAAATCACTAACATAGAATTATGGAAATGTACCAGTCAAATACCAGTGGATAAAGAGATACAGCGAAGACGATGGCACTGGATAGGACACACACTACGGAAGCCAACTGAGAGTATTACACAACAGGCCATTTTTTGAAACCCCCAGGGGAAAAGACAAAGAGGAAGACATGGAATGATCTTAAAAGAATGGCAAAATACAGAACGACTTGGAAAGTGTTTGTTGAAGATCTATGCTCCACTGGGAGCTAAAAAAAGGTAGAAGACGATAATAAAAATAAATGTCCTAATTTATTATCTATCTTTATTCAGCAGTCTTGTACACTTCAAAAATATCTACACTCATTTTATTTTATATCGCTATCTATATAGCGTGGTGATTGGATGAGAGCAACGAGTTTTCTGATTGGTGGTAATAGATTTATTACACTAGGTCAAGTTCTAAAATTTTAAGATACAGCTTCTTGTAACCATTTTGAATGTGTAATAGAATCTTGTGTAGTTTATCTTCCTCAAAAGACACACAAGAACAAATCGACTAAAGTATCAAAGAGAAACTTTTGTGAGTTGTGAGGTATCTAGATCACTCTCAGAGAGGAACTAAGATCACATCTGTTTGTTTATTTATTCATCATGTACTCTCATCTTTTTTCAGCAGTCTTGTACACTTCAAAAATATCTACACTCATTTTATTTGACATCTGGTTATCTAAGCAGCATAGTGATTGGATGAGGGCATCAAGTGTTTTGATTGGTTGTAATAGATTTATTACACTAGGTCAAGTCTCAAATGCTGGATAGTCAACAACAACAACAAAACTATTATTATCTATTACAAAGAGCCTAATGTTTACAGTAAGTTATGCTGATGATACAGTATTAATCGCTAAGAGTGAAAATGAGTTACAAGAAATATTAGACATTATAGTGAAAGAAAGCAAAAATAAAGGACTCAGCCTTAATAGCAAAAAGACAGAAGTAATGGTAACAACAAAGAAAAAGACATTACCTCAGTGCAAAATAAAGACAAGTGGAACAATATTAAAACAGGTAGAGCCACACGTCATGGGATGCACCAAAATGGCAGCTTATTTATATTCGAGCTATGGACTAAGCAATGTTTGCATTGAACAACACGATATATTTTATTGCTGCGAGTTGGCAGATTTTTGAAAATGTTTTCAAGGGTTTGAACATAAATGTTTGTTCACAGTTCATTAACCTTCGCTGTAGATAAAGTCATTAATTGGATGGCTTCGTTTCAGACATTTGTGACGTTGGTAGCTAAGGCCCTAACTTGTGCAAACGGATGGCATTGGCAGGGATCATTTTGAATCTATGAAGTGGGCTCATTGTGTGTTTAACTCAAAAGCATATGTGCTTTTTAACCAAAGACCTTTTTTGGGGACTCAATGAAGATATCCCCGATGGAAGAATAAATTGTACTATTAGTCCCATAAATGATTCGCTTCCAGAGGTTTATGATGTAAACAAAGCAGTTTTGTCATTGCAAGTGAATAATGTCCACACCTATAATTGGTCAAGATTGTGTAGCAGCAGCAGCTTTATAGCGAACACAGAAAACATCATAGGATTGTGCTGTTCTGAAACAGCTATGCCATGCTATCCTAGAATTGCCTTTAATGGGATTACTGTGACCACAAACCACTCTCCATGTGTGTGCCACATATTTACACCCCAGAAAGAAATACTGAATATAACAACATCATGTGCCGTCTGTGATATTAATGACCACAGACCAGGAGCCTCCAGTATGATTGATACAACTGTTGCACCAAGCATTTCATCAGCAGAGCCATATCTATGGAATGGTAATCTGACATTGTTCTTGAATGATGTCCAAGTTAATGAGACATCAGAATCGTGTGGCGGCAGCTACAAGAAGGGAGCGGAGAACATCAAGTTCTGCTGCTATAAAGGAGGATTGCCTTGCTATCCCAGAATTGCCTTAAATGGGATCACTGTAGTTGAAAACTTCTCCTCTTGTGTAAACTACACATTCACATCTAAGAGTGAATCAGTGAAGGTCACAAATCATATTCTCTCTGTGGTTTTACTAACTACAGGTCATGTGGCTTCTGTTGGATTGGAAATGATAACTTACCACCACTGTGTGTCTATATGTTTGGAATTGGAGTCATCAACGATGGCCTAACATCATCAAGTGCTATGACGATCATCATTTTCGGGAGGACGTGAACTCCCATGGTATATGATGGATAGGCGGCAGGAACCATTGAAGGCTATGTCTGAAAAGTGTTCCTTCTTGCAGTTTCCTCATATTCCAAGTCGGCTTGTTGCAGGAGCTACTGAGTTAAGTGCTCTGTGCACACCGTGAGCTGTGTGTCTCATCCGTTTTGATCCTGCTTCGATATCCCGCTTGTTTACGATGAATGATGATATCGTATGACAGGGAACAGTTGGCTGTGTTCACTTTCTGCGCGGTTTCGCCTTATGTCTTTTGGCGTGTGCTGAGACTGCTACGATGGGGACTACAGTTACCTTTCTTTGTTTGGGAGATGAATTAGTAATTCGGATGATTCCACTGGCACAGGCGGTTGAGCAATTATGGATTTTAATTCGTTTGCTGTGATACCGAGGCCTTCCATAACCAATAACCAATAAAACAGGTAAGTGAATTTAAATATTTGGGAACTTTGTTAACCTCAGACGGAAGATGTACAAAAGAGGTGAGGTGCTGAATGGCTCAGGCAAAAGCAGCTTTCCAACAAATGAGGAAGAAACTGCAATCCATTTTTGACAATCGAAACAAGAAAAAGAGTTCTTAAATGTTTTGTAGAGTCAGTCTAAACATATGGATGTGAATCATGGACAATAGGACAACAAACAAGAAAATCACTGGAGTCTGTAGAAATGTTTTAAAGAAGAATGTTGAGAATACCATGGACAACTAAGATGAGTAATAAAAACGTTCTGAGGGAGGCCAATGCAAAAAGAGAGCTAGTTTCCAATATTAGGAAGAGACAATCATCATTTTTTGGCCATGTAATGAGAAGAGAACAGCTGGAATATATTGTAACAACTGGGAAAATTGAGGGACGAAGAGATAAAAGAAAGCAAAGAGAAAAAATATCAGACAGCTTAAGAGAATGGCTTGGCAGAAGGTCAACAACAGAAACGATAAATCGAGATCGAAAATTGTGGAGAGTCATGATCACCTACGCCAGCAGCCCGGTACATGATGAATCTTTACAGTATAAATAATCCACAGTGGATTTAGATCAAACATGATCCTTTTTTTCACATTTGTGAGTGTGGTAACACTGTTCTCAAGAACTGAACAAACTGTTATCAATTACTCAAATTAATGAAAAATAAACAAAATAAAAGTAACAGTTAACCACAATTCAATATAACACAAAGATTAATGGATGAACAATCCAAATGATCACAAGAAGCAACAGGAATATGATGCCCAGAAAGAAAAATATTATAAATACCAAAGCCAATAGAGAAATCAGATGATGAAAAACTACAAGAAACAAGAAAGCTGGAATATAAAAAGAAACAAAAATGACATCTTTTCTATCTTTACTTTTTTCATTGGCTGTATTCGAAGTTTCAACGCTTTTTTTTTTTTTTATAAAATCAAACCTGCCAGTCTTCAACTTTTACTATCTTGGCAGAGAATACTATAAACAGAAATGGGTGGTGTGGGCCAGGGGTGTTCTGTAAGGAGGGGCACAGACTGTGCAAAATGAAGGAACCCTGTTGTCCTATAAGACTTGATTTACCAATCTGTGACCAAAGAAAAAGAATATATAAAACATTTGTGGTTCTCATTTTCACGTATCTTTTTCTGTTGGAATGTTCTTTTTCATGTGTTTTGAAAATTGTATTTTCACTCTCTTCATTTCTGTCAACATAAACACATATTTTTGAATGCTTAAGATGCTAACTTTATCTAGTGTCTCTATTATATACTTATGTATTTATAATGTGTATGTATATATTAAGGTAAAGTACGAGACTTGAACCGGCATCTTAGCACGCGAGTTTACACCCATATGTGCTCGGCCGCCTATCCAGAAATGTTCTGATATTTCTGTATAGTGTAGCCTCAAGCATCGAAACTCAGATGCAAAGCGACATTCCTCACTTTCCCAGGATAATACCCTGGTACCCATTTCTGCCAACGGCTGGGTCAACCGTGGGGGTATTTTTTTTTTTCCTTTTTCCAACCACGAGTACAATTCACACTGCTCCCAGCGGGAATCGAACACGGGTTGTCCGAACGTCGGTAGTCCAGTAGGGTGGTTTTCCCAACTAGGCTACCGAGGCCCCATACATATATTAATTATAATGTACACTTAAGATATTGACTCCTCATTTTTTAAAATAACTGCCTTAGTTTTGTTCTAAGAAAGTTAACCTTCAGCCAATTTTCCATATTTCTCTTGTTTACTCTATCACTTGCTTTAACAGTTCTTTCTTATTTGAGATATATTTAACACTGTATCTTCTTTCCTTCCTCATTTGCCTTTCAGCTTCGAGGGGAAATATAATTTGTAGTCTTTTGCTCTTCTCTTGGCCTCTGCTGCTTTTATGTTTCCTACTTTTTTCGTGGTCGACCCTTGAGTCCCATGTTCTCACAACATATATTAACCCTTAATTGCGATTCCTATATGTGACTGATGTGTTTACGATACCATAGTAAAAATTACTACCACTTAAATGTAACAGTAGGTGCTCTAAAAAAAATAGTATTTTCTGTAAACTTGACACACAACCATGTGCTCACACTAGGCAAAACACGGGGATTCGGATTTCCTGGCTCATGTTGATTTATGACTTGAGTTTGACCTCAGGAACCGGATGGGTTACATTGTCTATTCGTATGGTCGCTAAAGTCCGTCAGTTTGTTCAGCTAGCTCACAGCGTTATTTGCTGCATTTCCCAAGTTACAAAGGATTTTGTTCATGTCAATGATAACCAAGGAAATTCCCTGGTTTGGTCACAGTTAAATAGAACAATTTCTCGAAAATTGGTGATCTTTTTTTCTTTTCCCTGTATTATATGAGATCATATCTTATAGAATTTTTTAAAATCTGATTTTTTTTTTTTTTGGGGGGGGGGGGGGGGGGGGGGTCCAAGGCCAGCTCCTTGTCGTGGGGATGGGGCTTAACAGTCACCAGGGACTGAAAACTAAGACTGGCCAGGCCTTCCTACAACCGAGCAAGACCACAGTCTGCTCTAGCAAGTTCAAGTGCTGAAGTCAGAGGCAACCAGTCAAAAGGCGCACGACAATCAGGATGCCACGCACTCAACGCAAATGGAAGTATGTCTATAACCGCAAATCAATATGGCACTCGCCCTGTGATGGGCACTCAGGCAGGAGCAGCGCCGGGTCCTCAGCCTCGAAAGGGCCCAACCTCTATTGCTGGATGTCCTTCTCAACCGCTCTGTGGAGTCAGGGGGCGAGAGAATAGAGCTACTGGCCAATCCAAAATAAGACCACTAAAAATAATGCACTGGAATGCTGAAGGCATCAACAGCAAAAGAGATGGGTACAGTAAAAAGATAGAATTAGAAAATATCCTGCATGAAGAACAAATAAGCATATGCTGTTTGCAGGAAACCCATCTAAACAACGACATAGCCTTGAAGATTAGAGGATACCAGTGCTACCGATCTGACAGAATAAATAGACAAAAGGGCGGAATACTGACTCTTGTAAGGAACAACATTAATGCATGTCAGATTGAAGTGTATATGGATGGGGCGGAATATCAAATACTGCACCTCAGGACAGGAAATACAGACTTCCATCTACTTAACTACTACTGTCCAAGTGACCGCCCACTAGCACTAGACACAATTACATTAAAAGAAAGAATAATTGTATGTGGAGACTTTAACAGCCACTCACAGAGCTGGGGCTATGAACATATGGACAAGAGAGGTGAAGAGCTTGAAAATTGGCAGGATGACAATGGGCTTATACTATTAAACCAGGCAACAGATCCACCAACATTCTACTCCAGATCATGGCATACCACATCTACACCAGACCTTGCTTTCCATTCACCAGACCTGGATTGGAATATCACACGAATTGTTGGGAAACAACTTGGAGGCAGCGACCACTGACCAGTCTTTTTAGTGGTACAAAATAAGGCCATCAGGGAGAGCAGCACTCTCTCCAGATGGAATTACAAAAAGGCAGACTGGAAAATGTATCAACACTACACCAGTGTACTGACTAAAGATATAAATACAGATAGAGACATCAACAAAATAGTTGATGAATTCAGTAGACTAATAATACAAGCTGCCAGTGAAACAATACCTAGAGGGGCACGGAAACACTACAAACCATACTGGAGTAGTGAGCTAGAGCAACTGCACAATGACATGGAAACATCTCGAAAGCAAGCAGAAAATAACCCCTGCCAAGAACACCACAACAACTACCAGCATGCTAAAGCCAAATTTCAACGAGCTAAACTACAAGCCAGACAGAGAAGCTGGAAAGAGAAAACAGAGTCCTTGAATCTTGAACGAGACACAAGAAAAGTGTGGAAGCTTGTAAAACAGCTGAATGATGAGGGTACAGAAAGGAACACCAAAATTACACTGAAGAAGGATGGAAACATTATAACAGGTAAGCATGCAGCAAATTACTTTGCAGACTCCTTTGCAAATGACAATAATATTGAAATTAGCCTAGAAAAACGACAAGAGACCCGTTTAAAACAACAAAATGCAAGACAAGAAGAGACCACACATGAAGTAATGGAAACACCCATTACACAAAGAGAGCTAGAGCTGGCAATATCCAAATTAAAAATGAAAAAGTCACCAGGCAATGATGGAGTGTCCAATGAAATGATTAAGAACTTGGGAACTGCAGCTAAAGCAAAACTACTGCAGATCTACAACATTTGCTGGATCACAGGTAGAGTGCCACAGGCATGGAGAGAAGCAATTATGATACCATTACTAAAGCCAGGAAAAGATGGTTCAATGACATCCAGCTATAGACCAATCAGCCTTACAAGCTGTTTGTGTAAAACAATGGAACGTATAATCAATCTCAGACTGCAGTGGTACCTGGAAAGTGAAAATCTCCTTGTCCCACAACAAGCAGGCTTTAGACAGTGTTACTCTACCGAAGATCAAGCAACCTATCTTTCCCAGGAAATTGAAGATGCGTTTCAAGAAAAGAAACTGGTACTAGCAGCATGGATAGACCTAAAGAAAGCATTTGATAAGGTATGGAAGGAAGGGCTTTTGAAGAAACTGAGAAATTATGGAGTAAATGGCTGGATGTACAAATGGGTCAAAGCATACCTGCATAACAGGAGAGCCAGAGTGCAACTGGATGGTCTTAAGAGTAAGAAGGTCTTATTGCGCCAGGGCGTTCCACAAGGAGGGGTACTATCTCCAACACTTTTTCTGATCTACATCAATGACCTAGTTACTGAACTACCACATGGCATCAAAGTGGCAATGTATGCAGATGACTTGGTAATGTGGTGCACAGAGGAGTATGCAACAGTGGCCTCTAAATTGCTACAAAGAGCTATGAATGCACTGAATTCATGGACAAATAGATGGTGTATCAGCATCAATACAGACAAATGCAGTACTACACTTTTCACACTCTCCCCAAAACAAAAAGCAGGAGCCATCTACATAAACAATGAGCCTGTGAAAGAAGACATACAAGCTACATATCTCGGAGTTACATTTGATAACAAACTATCTTGGAAACAGCAGATAAATAAGGCAACCCAAAAAGCAAGGAGGAAATTGGCTATTCTAAGAAAGTTGTGTGGAACCACATGGGGTGCGAGTGGGAAAATACTCAGTAAAGTTTACCAACAGAGTATACGCCCACATTTAGAATATGGATCATCCGCATGGTGCTCAGCATCAAACACCACATTGCAAGAACTGGATAAAGTACAAAACCAGGCTCTTAGGGTCATCGCAGGAGCAATGAAATCAACACCAATATTGGCGATGGAGAAATTGTGGAGGATACCAGCACTGAGAGAACGGAGAGACACAAAGGTGCTGATACAGGCAGAAAAATTTGTATGCATGCCGAGACATCCAATGAAGGACAGATTCCAAAATCTTGCATTGGGACGACTTAAGAGAAGCAGCTTTATCCACCAAGCCAAGCGTATTAGTAGACAAACACCAGACATGCCAAGAGTTGTTAAACCCCTTCTGCCCATACCAGAACAGACTCCCTGGACAGATGAATCAGGATTATCAGTTCAAATACGGACAGAAGTGAAAGGAATAGTTGACAAAGAGGAACAAAATAGTCTACAGCGAAAAACAATAACTCTCAGTTTCCTGGATGAAGAATACCCACAAGACCTATGGATCCGTGTGTACACAGATGGATCAGCACAGAATGCAGTAAAGAATGGGGGAGCAGGTGCATATATAGAGTACCCAAATAACACTAGGGATATGAATAAAATAGCAACAGGGAAATATTGTCACAATTATGATGCAGAAATACAAGCAATAAAGTTGGCAATAGAAAAACTGCTGAACAGTAATCTTAGCCCACAGCCTGTAGTGTTTTTGACAGATGCAAGATCAGTACTCCAGGCACTGCAATCCAGAAAATTACCACATCTGCAGACCTTATTGACTGAACTCTGCAAGCACCACAGGGTTGCCCTGCAGTGGATCCCGTCTCACTGTGGAATACCAGGAAATGAGAAAGCAGATCAGTTGGCAAAGGAAGGTTCAACAGGCACACAACTAGATACACCAGTTACATACCATCATAAGAAACAGATAATCAAATCAATCAGAGGACCACAAGCCCCAAATCAGGATGCCTTTCATAATATAAATAGATATGAACAAGTTATCATTATACGCCTAAGAACAGGACACAATCGACTCCATAGTCACATGTATACAAAATTCAAGATCGGCACATCAACTACTTGTACATGTGGACAGGCACCCCAGACTGCTGAACACATACTTCAAGACTGCACTGAATATAGTAGACTGAGGAAAATCCATTGGCCCATAGATACAACACTACAGACAAAACTATATGGGCCACTGCAAGAATTACAAAAGACAGTAAAATTTATACAGGAAACGACATTGCAGATATAGACAATACTTCAGGCGAACGAAAGATAGATAGATAGATATGGCGGGATTACTCCTAGCCTTTTTCTCAGTTTTTCATTTCTGATCTTATCTTTCAGTTTGTTTTCTGTTATTTAAGGTACAGCATTAAACCTGACCTCTTGTCCTTAGTACCCAGTTTACTAACCACTGAGATATTGCAGCTCTTAAGCCTTTGCTTAATTCATACATATCACACACTTATGTTATCACTGAAAGAAACAAATATGTTAAGCCACAACTTTTAAACAGTACAGAATCAAATAATAATTTTAATTAGCTTATAAGCATTCATTATTTTAATTACATAGAAATTGTATATAGAACATGACTTATTTACAAAGATTCAGTATTAATGCAAAAATTATCTTCTTCCTTCTTCAATTCCATTTCAACTCCCTGAGGAGAATAGGCCTTATCAAATACTTTCCAACCCTTCTGATTGATGCAATTCTCTTGAGGTTGATTGTGTTTTCTACCTGTCACCTCCAAGTATATTTTACCTACCCCTCTGTTTCCTAATTCTGGGAATTCAAAAAAAAAAAATGTCTGTAGTGTAATTTGCAAATTTTTCAATTGGCTTCTGCCAAAATGATCTGATATCCTTAAAAAAAAATTTAAAAAAAAATAATAGTCAATATACTTTAATTCAAAAATTTATTAGAAATTCATTCAGAATTTATCTAACACTGGGCTGTTAAAAAGAAACAAAAAAATATACAACTCCATTTGATGAAATTCAAAATTGTCCATCTAACTATAACAATTAACCACTGTAATGCTGATTCTTTTTTGTTGCCACTCGTATAAATGTCGTAAAAGTCATTTCTCTCATAAAGTGGATGGTTTCTTCATATCAATTTCTGTCTTTGGCTTTATTCCTCATGATAAAGTTTGTTGCTCTGAGAAGTCAAGGAAAGTCCATGGTCCTAGTCCTCCCAAGTGAAGCAAGCAGTCCTGCAGGACATATTCTATTGATTGTTTTTTCTCATCAGATGGGTATATCTGTACCCTGGAGTTTAAAAAATGTGATTGTGTATGTGATGGTTAAACTTACAGTAATCAGTTCTCAATCAGAGTTTATATGACACTCATAAGACTTGAATGCTGAAGAAGTTCTCAATCTTAACAACAGCAGTTTGGTTCTTGATCAAGAATAAGTAGTATGCATCCATTGTATCATTGTATTTGTGTTGTTTTTTAAAAATAAATTTTTACATCAAACTAAATGGTGGCAGAAAGTAGAGTGCGCTGGCATGCTACTGATCACCTGACCCATAAATGTGCCAAAAGTCATGAGAAAATATGAACATGAGAACCACAAGCCACAATGTTTGTCCTTGACTTTTTTAAAAACATCATTTTATTGTTGATTATAGATTCAATCTCATCATTAGTTGTTTTTGTCTGCAATTTAAGATTTGCTACTTCATCTTTTACCAATTTATTTTCTCTCAAAATAAAATATATTACAAAGAATTGGGCTCCATTGCACATTCACTTTGCTAATTTAAACTCAGAGCACATAATAGGCAGGCATAATACAGTAGTGGTTAGTGTGTGAGTCTACTAAAGGACAAGAGGTCAGGTTCAATCACAATGGACGGTTTATTAGCTCAACCAGCCGAGGAACCAGAATTTTTCTTGGAAAGACAGCAATAGTGTTATACTGACCACACTTCCACAAAAATGTACTGGTGGTAAAAACAAAATATGAGCACTAACACAATATTCCTTATATGCAATGGGGTTCTGCAAACAAGGTTCTTTCGAACCAATCTCAAAATAAATCGTAAGGTATGCATGCTGATCACCTTTGAGCATTGATCAGAGAGACAAAGGCAGCAGGAATTGGCTCCCTCAATGAGATAGACGTGCTTGCCCAGAATAGAGACAAATGGTGAAATTTGATAAATGATTTTTGCAAACAAAGAGACTGCTAGAAAGAAAATTTAGAAAAAGAGAAAGAGTATCTGGGTCTATGCCCTATGGGCTGGCCAGGGCTCAAAAGATAGATAGATGCATGCTGATGGTTCATGTACTTTGCTGGTTACACACAATCTTCGCATTCTACACACTGAGCCTGACTCAAAATTATTAGAATTACTTCCTCACCAACTGTGTTGCCACACTCTTGTAAATGGCTATAAAGAGATCCACTTTTAAACTTCTGGAAGGGGGACTGATTGGTCTTGAGGCAAGATGCTGGTCTCAAGACAGAGAGGTTATGAGTTCAAATCCTGGCTGCACAATTTGGGATTTTTATTTGTGACTTCCCTCTGTGGAAACCACCTTTTGTCTCAGCCACGGGGCCTGGCTTGAAGCGTCAATTACTCATCAACGGATAAAATATGAGTAGCTCCGAAGTCTAAATTATCTGCCTATGCGGTGAGGGGAGTATCCCCACCCCCTGTGCCAGAGAAAAACTGATTACACGCAAAATTCATTTTCTAGTCTCTAGAGACTTCGCCAGGTGAAAGCTGGTGAACACACACAAAAAATGTTAATAACTGCTGGAAACTAACCAATCATCTAATTTGCTTGAATTAAATATTCCATTTGGTATGTGTCAGAGAGACAGAAAGAGGAATGAGAGACAAAAGAGAGAATTCTATTAAAAAGCTTGGTGGATATACTCAAAAACTGAGAAGGCGGGTCAAGTAAGGGAAATTCTTAAAATAAAATACAACTGCCTTGCAATAGAAAAGAGAATATTTTTTAGATCAAGGCAAGGGAATGCAAACCTGACAAATTTGTTGGTAGAAAAATGATGCTCTGGGCCATAAGGTACACAACTTGGTACAATGTACTTTACATACCCATATCAAGATTTATGCTGTAACTCCAATATTGTGTTTTAGATGTGTGATTTTTGTACAAGTAGTAACTCAGTGAATCATTAAAAAATGTAATAACTTGAGACTCAAAGATATCACAAGGCTCCTAATGCACAGTCACTCAAGTATACCTGTCTTTAGGTAGGCTCAAGATTTGGTAATCACAATGACAAAAGTTGTTACACAAGACATGAAAAAAAAAACAATCAATATAAAAGAGAAATTACTTGACCAAGCAACAAATACCATTTCAGGGTAAAAGTAAAACTAAATCTTTAACCAAATTTCTGACAGCTTCAACAGTAACATTTCATGTTAAACAAAATCACAATCATAATGTCCCTGTATTTATGTTTTCACCTCACTGAGAATAAAGATATCACTTCTGACTGCTTGGTTCTATATTCATTAATCATGTTGTTGGCTTGGGTGCCATTGTCTCAAACATCCTGAATGTTTCTATCAATAAAAACTGCTGCAAAAAGTGATTGGAAAAGCATAAACCATCCATCCTATCCTCCAATTCAGTTTCGTAATGCTTGAAGTCTGAAAATAAATCACAAAAATTAATTCAATAAAATACTAAAAATGGTTGCGACTGATTCCTAGGCAAGATGTAATTTTTTTTTAATGGCTTTCCAGAGCAAAATCAAATATTGGGGTTTGGAGTGTGTCACCTCCATTTTCTCGGACACGTCTTTTGGGGATGCATGGTCCTGTGCTCTGTCTCTATGTGCCTTTTCTTTTCTTCCTTGACCAAAGACAAGATATCCATATTTTTGTTTTCAGCTGGGTTGACTAGAAAGAGGATGTGTTTTGAACCATGTTTTCCTCCTTTTACTGCCTCAGGGGTTGATTCTTCAGGTCTATCACACAAGGATATGGAGTAGGAATGGAGGAGGTGCTGATTGCTTTCGGCTGCCTGTATCTTTGTCCTTATTTGTACATGTTATCTTTTACTTTAATTCTCTGCTACTGGGTTAGCATTTCTTTCTTTCTGTCGTTTGTAACTAGCCTCGGTGGCTCAGTGGTCAGTGTGCTCGTTTCCCAGCAATGGTGGATTTTTTTTCGGACTGACAAGGCTCCGGGGTTCACCCAGCCTCTAAAAATGGCTACCAGAGATTTTTCTGGGAAGTAAAGGTGGCCTGGCGTAATACTGACCATAACACCCAAAAATGTGCCGTGATTATAAGAAGATATGGTCACTAACACCATATTTCCCATTCGCCTAGCAAGGCATGAAGGGGAACCTTTACTTTTTTATGTTTGTGAAGTTTTTTTTCAGCTTATATTTTTTTACAGTACAGGATAGCCAGCCCCATGCCTAACCCTCCTTAGTCACCTCTTACAAATTGCTTGGTAGGAACAGCGCTACTATTCTTTACTCACCTTTCAGGCCCCAGCAGCGCACGTGCATGGACATATACATTTATCGTTAAATATTGGCAGGTATCCATTATCATGATTACAGCATCAGTGTGTGCCGTTGAGTAGGAAAAACTTGAGACAGGTAGTCATGACTACAAGTGGTCAGCAGACTCAGAAACAAGCCAACAATCTACCCACACATTAGTGTCAAAAAGCTAAGAGGTCAAAAATACTTGCATGACAGGGCCCACTTCTGATGTTCAGATTGCCTCCTGTTACAAAACTCTGTATAAAGAGTTTCCTGTCATCAAATTGGCATGTTTTATCTATGGCCACGTTTTAGCCTACAGATTTTAAAGAAAGTGAAATATCACTGTGGTAAACAATTTATTCAGCAACCTTAAGACTGTAAGAAATAGCTGCAAAACGCAATCTTTGGAAACATGCTAAAGCTCCAACTCAATTAGAAGCAGACAGATTCATAGAAAAAGAGAATACACTACGAAAGAAAAGAAAAAATAACACTTCTAGTGGCGCTGAAAAATCCTTAATCAACTATGACTGATGGAGGCTACTACTAAGACCATGTGCCTGCTTTCTTTTGGATATGTTCCAAACAACTTATTTATAAAATAAGCACCTGACTTGCAGAGTTAAAAAGGTTACAACGGAAATAAATGGCTTTGGCCTCTCACTTTCCTCAAATGTTACAAGTTAGCTACTTGGGAAGTTTAGATATGTCACAATCCTATAAAAATAAAATTACTGCTGAATTTAAACTAAATTTTATAAGAATGTATTCCCTTTAACAAGATAGAAGCCACAGTGGCTGAGTGGTTAGTGCACTCACTGCTGGTAAGAATGTTTCAGATTCAATTTCCAGATGTGGTGTATATTTTTTTAGGCAGATATGGCTTCCATCCAGTCTCTGAAAATAGCAAAAGTTATCTCTGACAATGTTGGGCAGGGGGCTGCCAGGGTGCTAACCACATCACCTATAAAATGGGTCATTGAAAAATATGGGAGCTGATACCATACTCTCAGCACACCTTATGATGTGGAAGGAACCCTAATTGATTAACCAAGATTGATAAAAAATATATGAGGTGCGTGTGGCTAAAACTCCAGTTTTACTGGCTGAAAAGCAGGCGTAATGTGTTTAAAACACGCTGTAGACAGAAAGGATCTTTTCTATCAGGGATGAAATAAAAATCCTGAGATTCACATGTCGTGGTGATTGCTTTGGCCAAGCGGCTTTTATCCCTCTGGTTCTATCGTGAGCCCCCTGACATATGCCAGCAATTGTATGTGTCATTAAGAAGATAGCATAGATAATAAATACCACCGAAGATAAAATATTAAGTAATGGTCACAAACCTTCGGGAGAGATCATCCTCTTTGCTGGACTCTCCAGCAGCTGTAGACCTTATAGATGTTGACGGTGCATGCAAGTCTTTCAACTGGTCCATCACTTCTAAACCACTCTCCTCAGCTACTTGCTGTATCAGGGCTTCAACCTGGTCCTGAGGTGTGGATAAGGTCGTTGCTGCTCCCATGGAATTTTCCAAAGTCTGAAATAGGTTTAGAAAGAAACCAAACTGAATACAATTAAATGATTAGTATTAAATCATTTATATAAATAGCAGAACATTGTTAGAATTTATGAAAGATGTGATAAATTAAAAATCAACTTGAAAGAACATTTAAAATATCTCAAAGATGAGAATCAAACCAAACAGAAGGCAACTGACCAAACAACCTTATTTATTATTCTTCACACATCACAGATTGTATCACATGAACTATTCTAACCTGATAGGTTCTCATTGACTACTTACATTTTCTTAATTTTGGTAGGTTTCAACCGTCAGGCTCATGCTAAACATGGGTAGATAAGAACTAAAAACAGCGTTGAGACATTAAGATACATCTATCTATTGTCCTTTCGAGCCAAAGACGGCACATAGGGCAGAACCAAAATCTCAGAAACAGAAACAGAAACCTTGTGTGCCAAAGTGGCACATATTGCAGAGATCACTGCTCTAAAATATATGGCACTGTTTCCATAACAATACTTTTTACAATGACAGCTTGTCAAGCCATCGATCAACCTCCTTAGTCGCCTCTTGCAACATGCCTGGAAGGTCACAGTGTCACTATTCTTTACTTCTAAGATACATAGTGAGGTTAAATACTTACACTAGTTCTAACATCAAGGTCCTCAAATTGTTTCTCGAATTTTGCCATGACTTGTTCTACCTGTTCATAAAACAATAATCAATTTTTGTCATTTGATGTACAAACAATTAGCACAATGAAGTTCATTTATGAATAGGTAGGACCACTGATCAACCCACACTAAATTGAGTACACATCTCTTCATATTCTGTCCTTTGCTAAGAAACAACAAAGTGGTCAGACACCAACATCTCTGCTTGCTTGCATTCACCTGATGACTAAAGGAGTACACCTCTTCATCATCAACCTTTAAAAGGACGTTAAGTGGGTGTGTCTGCGCTGTTGTAGTTTACACAATATGTGATATTTGCACCTTTCAGCCCAACACATCCGACTTCAGCATGACATTTTTGAGGTTGTCTTTCCTCTTCGATCCCTACTCACTGGGCAAGACTAGACAGGTTAGTCTGTTGTTGGAGGCACCACGGAGAGGTGGAGCAGAGTCTGGATGGTTCTGGTTCATCAACCCTGATGCAGGAATCACTGGATCACTGACAACTTCCAGCTCTGCTGCTGTGAGTCGCTCCTTCACCTCCAACAAAATCTCTGTAGTTTTACTTGGTCTGTGGCCGCTGTTGTCATAAGTCTGACCCACATTGTGAGTTTCTTTATCACAGAAGACCGCTTCTGCCTACCATACTTTTGTTCTGTAACTGTGTGGATATTGCAGTTTTATAGTATATGCTCAGAGATCTGTTTGGGTGCTCCACAGTCACAAGTATTAGAGACTGAGTCCCACTTTGTGAAAGTGTGCCCTGAGGCTTAGTGCCTTGTTCTAAGTCTAACGTTTTTTACAGATAATACAGCAAATCTCAGACACTTCACTATATGTCTTCCTCTACTACATGATACTAATAGCAATCAGTTCTTTTTCTTTCCTTCCTCATCTGCCTTTCAGTGTCGAGGGGAGATATAATTTGTGGTCTTTTGCTCTTCTATTCGCCTCTGCTGCTGTTATGTTTCCTAGTGCTTCTAATATTCCATCGATCCATCTTTTTCATAATAGCAAACAGTATGAGCATTATATTCAGAATATGTTCTGTATCTTAAAAAAATGTGTGAATGTCATTACAGTGTTATATCAGGTGATAATAATTTGACACCTTAACTCTGGCTAAAAATACATTTTCACTCAACTAACCTTAGGGGATTTATTGGGCATTGGCGCATCCAACCAGCAATCTCATTCTCTCTGTCTTTAGCAGATGCCTGAAAGTCTC
Organism: Megaustenia siamemsis; assembly: GCA_032433765.1. Classification (NCBI taxonomy): domain Eukaryota; kingdom Metazoa; phylum Mollusca; class Gastropoda; order Stylommatophora; family Ariophantidae; genus Megaustenia; species Megaustenia siamemsis. The sequence goes on from JAVIAB010000106.1 coordinate 22,471,570, forward strand.
CAAATCATTATCTATCCATTCATTGATGCTCTCCCCTCTTCTTCAGCATTTCCTTATTCTTCTTCTCACAGCTCCCTGTAATATTGTCAGTTTAGCCGGCCTTGACTAACAAAACTTACCATGACAGATTACATTTCTTCACAGTTGTAAGAAGATCATCAAGTTACCAGTGAAATAATGTAAATATGAGACGCACAAGATTATTTGTATAGTCCTTCAACTTCACTGTTTGCCTTCTTTTTATTTGTTTTGTCGTCATGGTAATCATGTACAATCTACAACTATGCCTTCAAGATGCTTTAACCATTTCACTTGTTAAATAAAAGATCAACAGACATGGAATTAGAATGAATCAAGTTGATGACCATCACGGCTCAGCTTCCAAGGCCACAGTCTACAGAGCATATTTCTCACAGTTTGAATGTTCCTGGAAACTTTTTGTTGTGGTATAAAGTATAACACAAAACTTAGACTATTCAAATCAAATAACACAAAACTTAGACTATCAACCCTAACGTATGCATGTAAGAGCTGAAAAACAACAAGAGACAAAGAAACAAAGTTGAATGCATCCGAAAATAAATGTCCAAGGAAAATACTTGGAATAGCGTGGAATGAATTCAAAACAAATGAGGAAATTAGAGAAATCGCCAATCAACCACTAATATCTTCAGTAATCAAGAAAAGACGATGGTTATATGTTGGACATATGATGAGAAGAGATAATAACAGAATATAACAAAGTAGGCCCTCATGTGGGAAACAACAGGTAAGAGGAAAAGAGGCCAACCCAGAGAGACACTGAGAAGAACATTGATCAGAGAGGCAAGAGCAGCAGGAATCGGCTCCCTCAATGAGAGAGAGTTGCTTGCACAGAACAGAGACAAATGGCGAGATTTGATAAAAGATGTTTACGAGGATTGAAAACATCTAGAATAAAAATTTAGATAAGAGAAAGAGTATAGTGTCTATGCCCTATGGGCTGGCAACGGCTCAAAAGGTCAATAGATAGATAGACAGAGTAAACTAATGTTGGACTTCCTATCCATATAGTGGTTAGGCGGCAGGAACCGTTGAGACTGTCTGAAAAGTGTTCCTTGTTGCAGTTTCCTCATATTTCAAGCCCGGCTTGCAGCCGAAGCTACTGAGTTTACTGCTCCATGCACAATGTGAGCTGTGGTTTTCATCCGGATCGTGTTTGATATCTCGATTGCTTATGATGAATGATGATATCATATGACGAAGGACAGTTCAGCTGTGTTCACTTTCGGTGTCACTTGGCCTTATGTCTTTTGGCATGTGCTGTAGCTGCTATGATGGGAATTGCAGTTGCCTTTCTTAATTTGGATCCATCAATGAGATGAGATGTTAATTAGGATGATTCTACTGGCACGCGCAGTTAAGCAATTGTGGATTTTAATTCGTTTGCAGAGATACCAGGGCCTTCGACTAACTATAACTATAACTAACTATAACTATAGCTATAACTAACTATAACTATAACTAACTATAACTATAACTAACTATAACTATAGCTATAACTATAACTAACTATAACTATAACTAACTACAGCTATAACTATACTAACATTGAAAAGACTAACCTTTTCAAGATTCATTGAAGCCATAGCTTTATCCAAAGCTTTGCAGACACCAGATATATCTTTGGTTACCTGTAAAATAGAAGTAAACAAATCGTTTTTTTTTTAAATTACAATGTGTTCTATAGTCATATTATAGTAAATGAATATTTATTTTAAAATAGTTGCTGTGGTTTTATGGAGAAACAAATGGATACTTACTAAGCTCAAAATATGCATATTTTAAACAACATGAAAAGTTGTTATCATTAGAGATTAAATTTATTTTTCAGTTTATGCCTGCAACATCTTTTGTTATTCCTTTGAAATTATCAATTATTCTTTCTTGCTTTGCACACAATTTGGTGATAGTTTAAGAATGACTAACTGAAGCATCATTCACGTTAAGGCTCTTAATACTACTCATGGCCTGGCACAGTACCAGTTACATCACCAAAAAATGTGTCAGTTAGTCGTGAAAAAAATATGATCACTGATGCCACATTCATCATGCACCTTATAAGACAATCTGCAAGATGATGGGATAAGTCTCCCTAAAGATTACACCCACTTTAAGGAACAACACAATGAGACAAAAAGAAATATTAATTGGTAGTCAAAAAGCAACACCCTATTCTGAACAACATGGGAACAATGTTAACCTCAGATGGTAGATGTACAACAGAGGTGAGATGCAGAATGGTTCTGGCAAAAGAAGCTTTCCAACAAATGAGGAAGAAACTGCGCAATCCATTTTTGACAATAGAAACAAGAAAAAGAGTTCTTAAATGTTATGTAGAGCCAGTCTTAACATATGGATGTGAATCATGGACAATAGGACAACAGACAAGTGTATCACTGGAGGCTGTAGAAATGTGGTTGTACAGAAGAATATTGAGAATACCATGGACAGCTAAGAAGAGTAATGAAAACGTTCTGAAAGAGCCCAAAGCAAAAATAGAAGCTAATTTCGAAAATTAGGAAGAAACAATTATCATTTTTTGGTCATATAATGAGAAGGGAACAGCTGGAATATCTTCTGACAACTGGGAAAATTGAGGGACAAAAAAATAGAGGGAAGCAAAGAGAAAAGATACCAGACAGCTTAAGAGAATGGCCTGGCAGAAGGTCAACAACAGAAATTATAAATAACTGTCGAGATCGAAAGTTGTGTAGAGACATGATCACCTATGCCAACAGGCATGGTACTTGATGGTGATAATTCTGAACAAAACAATTGATGATGATAGTGAATAGTTAATTTTACAATTTAATCAGCAACTCATGTTTTTTTCTTTACAAAATAATAAATTTATGACAGTTTATGAAGCGTATTTTGTTATTCATTTCAAATCATAATAAATTATTCTCTCTGGCTTTGCACACATTTTGCTAAATAAGTTTATGACTGCAGAACCTATTCTTTTTTATTTATTTGAAACTCTGAACAAGCAACTTGATGATGAATAGTTATTTCTACAATTTAATCAGCTACTCACATTTTTCATTGCTAAACCGGTCTGAACCTTTGCTGACACAGCATCCACCCGTGCTGCAAAGCGTAAATAGTTAAGGGACTCATTCTTTTTACGTATAGCATTCTCAGCATAAATTTGTGCTCCTTCAATGTTCTTTTGCTGCAATGCCTGCAAAAAAGAGAAGCCACAGTAACCTCAACACAAACAATATGATAAGATGAAAGATATGTGAATTCTTCTTCTTTTGTAATCAAGTCCTTTTGTCCATGTGAATTTTATTTACTGCTGTTGCTGTGATAGGGATTGCACTTAAAATACACTTGGAGGGAGGGGAAAAACAACAGAAATTACAAAAAGTGTGAACAAGAAATTAAACTTACACCAACCAACACAGACGGATATACTTTAGACTAAATCAACACTCTTAAACCTAGATTATGACTATCGGTTTTAAATCACATTATTACAACTACTTTGATTAAATGTGCAACTTTACAGGTTTAAAAAAAATTCTTGCAATGTGAAAAAATAATAAAATTGTTGTTCCATATCATTGCATTAATAAAGTAAAGTAAAGTACGAGACACGCAAGTTTTCACCCAAATGTGCTCCTTCTGGATATTGTCGTTTCGAGCATTAAAAATGATGATTCGAGATAGCATTCCTCATCTTCCCAGATTACTACCCTGGTACTAATTTCTGCCAGTGGATAGGTCGACTGCAGGGTATTTTATTATTTTTTTCCAACCAGGAGTACAATTCACACTGGTTGCAGCGGGAATCAAATATCATTTCATTAATCTTCATAGTGAATCATAAATGTGATTTCAATCATTTACAAATGCTTGGACCTCTATCTGGACCCGTGATTGCATAGCAATATTTTTATCCCCATCCTTGTTTGTAACATTATTGTTTGGGCACTTGTATTTTCTGATATTCACTGCATATCTTGTGGCTCTAAAGGCTTAAGTGTTTATTTGCAGATGATCCATGATAGTTTCACTGTCGGAAATGAAAAAAAAAATTTTCCTGCTCAGTGTAAATTTTTCTCATTACAAACAATAAGGCCTCTATCACAAGTTCTTGTATTTGAGCAAATTTTTTAAAATCTGGACATGATGGCTAACAAGGGTCACCAGAGGGAACATTTATAAAGTTTTATAAAGTTACACGGCAGGGAAAAATAATTAGAGAGCAGAAAATAAACTCCCCACCCCTTCCAGATGTGTTTTGAAGAGATCACTTTTACAATGTACCTATCGTAATGCAGGGTTAAATTTGCACCATTGCAGTTATTTACACACTTGACCTACAAGACCTATCCTACCATGTGAAACACTATGGAAAGCTGCAGCTTTCTATCCTAGGCCTGTGCAGCTTGGAGGATTTATGTAAAATTGTCCACCTATAAGACCCTTGACTGTCCTGAAGTCAAATTATCAGCTCATCCTAAAGTGTAATGACAGTTGGACAGATCCCACTCTCATGAAATAAATAATGAAACAACTTTACTTTCAGATTCCACTTTCACGAAATAATTAAACAACTTTATTTTCAGATTCCACTCTCACAAAATAATTAAACAACTTTATTTTCTGATTCCACTCTCACAAAATAATTAAACAACTTTATTTTCCCATCTTTCTATATTTTTGATGCAGAGTGTGATTCCAACCACCATTTTTCTGGTGTTATTATTTCTCATTATATGCTGTCCCTCCAGGTGATATTAACAGGTTTTCTCTAGCCACTCATTCTACATATTGTGATCTTCATTTTCTGTGTCTAAGATAAAGATCATGTTTGCCATCTATAACTAAGGAATAGCTGAAAGATACTATTTATAATTTGTTTCCACTTTGATATTCAGGAGTCTGGGCAATCATGACACTCATTATGCTACTGTGTGGTTTTCTGGGATTTGCTTTAATTTCTCCACTAAGACTTCCATCCTTTAAGAAAGTGCCTCTTCTATGGTACGTTGTACAAACATTGTTTTGATGCCAAACAAGAAAGAAGAGTGTATAACATCAAGAGTGGGTTAACAGGTTAGTGAGAATATGTCAAGTAAAGATAAAGTCAGAATATGTCAGGTATAGATAAAGTCAGAATATGTCAGGTATAGATAAAGTCAGAATATGTCAAGTAAAGATAAAGTCGGAATATGTCAGGTATAGATAAAATCAGAATATGTCAAGTAAAGTTAGTCAGAATGTCAGGTAAAGATAAAATCAGGATATGTCAAGTAAAGATAAAGTCAGAATATGGCATGTTAAGATAAAGTCAGAATATGTCTAGTAAAGTTAGCCAGAATGTCAGGTAAAGATAAAATCAGGATATGTCAAGTAAAGATAAAGTCAGAATATGGCATGTTAAGATAAAGTCAGAATATGTCAGGTATAGATAAAGTCAGAATATGTCAAGTATAGATAAAGTCAGAATATGTCAAGTAAAGTTAGCCAGAATGTCAGGTAAAGATAAAATCAGGATATGTCAAGTAAAGATAAAATCAGGATATGTCAAGTAAAGATAAAGTCAGAATATGCAAGTATGATAAAAGGATGAAACTGGTGGAGACCCACTGTAACTAATAATTGCACTTTGACTTTTAAAGAGTAACTCAAGTAAAACAATGCATGTAAAAAGTAAAGTACCCCTGTCACACCAAGTGGCGTATAGGGAAATATGGTGTTAGTGACCCTATATTTTACAGACCTTCAGCACATGATTTTTGGGGTAATGTGGTTGGTATTACGCCTGTGCTGCTTTACTTTCCCAGAAAAAATCCAGTACCCATTTAAGGCTGGGTGAACCCGGAAGCCATCGGTTGGGATCAAACCCTACCCCTTGTCCTTTGTAGTCCAGCTCACTAACCACTGGCAAAAATATGTTTATAAAAAGTGTTCTTACTTTTTTTACTTTAAGTTGTTGAGCTTTCTGCTCCTTCTCAGCTTTCTTTGATAACCTCTCCAGCTGTTTGGTTGTAAACTGAAACAAACATCACACTCAGAGTTTAATTTGCCTTTAGGCTTACAGTACAAGAAAAAGCATACTCAAACTACAGCTACAGCCATGTTGGTTTGGCTTCTTTAGAGAATTCATTAAAGCACTGCATCAAAGTCTAATGAGTCTTACACGTCGTGGCGACTGCTTTGACCAAGCAACCTTTATCCCTCTGACTCTATCATGAACTCCCCCAACATACACCAGCAATGGTACTATGTGTCGTAAAGATAGTTTTCTTTGTACTGCATCAAAGTGATAAGTTATACACTTATGACATTATCTGTTATGACTGTCTCTTTATTAGCGAAAAATTATGAGGCGTGTTCAAATGAAACCTGCTCAAGCTGTGCCAAGTGGACATATGTAGGAGGCATGATGATGTCACTTTTGACATAATAAGCACACACCAATATGCAATTGTGTATGTGTTCATTCTCCACTAGTATTAATTGCTTTTGTTGCAGACCACTAGAAAAATGGTCAGTGTGATACAAAATCCTTCCAAGGTCCATGAAGGGCTTCTATTGGCAGACTTCTTTATAGACCCAGGTGTTAGCATCAATGTCATCCGCTACAAAACACACTAGACAACCTGCACACACCCATCAAGAATAAGAGACCTGGCCTGCTTTCACATGAAGTGTGATGCTGTTGCAAGACAATGCTCATCCACAGGTGAAAATGATGCAGGAAGTTTTAGAGAGAAAATGGAGGGAAGTTCTGCAACACCCAGCCTACAGTCCCGATCTGTAACCATGTGACTTTCACTTGGTCAGACCCTTAAAAAATATCTAAAGGGACAACAATTCAACCCCGATGCAAATGTCATGGCCTCGGTGACAAAATGGTTCAATGAGCAATCAAAGTCATTTTTCTCTGATTCAATGAGCAACCCAAGTCATTTTTCTCTGACAGCATCCACCATCTACCCAAGCTGTGGGAGGCGTGTCTGAATGCCTATGGTGATTTTTTTCTACATAACCCAGGTGAGTATGTGCTGCATAACAATTGCTTTATTTAATTCTGCCACACCTGCTGATGTACCTTATACAGGGTGTTCGTAAAGTCTCACTACACATTGTATGTAGAACATTTGAAAAAATAAGTAAATGACGCTATCAAAGAATGTGCTGCACAGTCCATCATGAAGCAAAATGCAGTGAATGGCTGTCGTCTGCTGGAGTAACTCTTTGCACTCAAAACAGAATGATGTTATCAACGGGGGAAAAAAAAAGAATTTTTTTGGATGAACTAGTGTTTCGAAATGTCGGTCGATACACACGGATGGTTGTTCAAAGATTTATAGCAAGATTTCCTGATAAACAACCTCTTCATCACATTACCGTTAGAAATTTGTTAAATAAGTTCTGTGCTACGGGAAATGTGGAAGATGCTCTGCATATTGGTAGGCCTGCTGTGCCTGAAGAAAAATGTCTAGATATCCAAGAAATAATCTGGAAAAGTCCAAGCAAGTCTTTAAGGAAAATTTTGCAATAGATGAATGTATCAGTGGGCACAGCGCACAAAATTCTTAAACGCTGGTTAAATTTTTATCCATACAGGATTTCTGTTGTGTCTGAGCTAAAAGAGTGTAACTATCAATCCAGGGTCAACTACTGGGTGTGGTTTCAAGCATTTTTAGCTGAAGAAAATGAATCGATTCTTGATGTAACATTCTTCTCTGATGAGGCATGGTTTCATCTAATCTGGATGCGTTAATAGCCAAAATAATCGTATTTGGAGCATTTTTAATCTCAATGCATTTCATGAAGCGCCTCTACACAATGCAAAAATTGAGGTATGGTGTGCCGTCAGTAGAAAACATTTAATTGGACCAATTTTCTTCAACAACACTATTAATGCCGATTGGTACCGTACTGACATACTGGAACCTCTTTTAGAACAGCTGAATGAACATGAAACTGAGGAAGCGTGGTTCCAGCAAGATGGTGCATTTGCACACACAGCTAGAGCATCACTTCATTTTTTTGGAAGAAATGTTCTCAAATCGCATAATATCACATGGAATTTGGCCTGCTTGTTATCCAGATCTAATTCCATTAGATTATTATCTATGGGGTTTCTTGAAAGGAAATGTTTTCAAAAATAATGAAAGCACAATAGAGGGCCTGAAAGAATCAATCAGAATTACCATTCAAGAAATAACAACAGACACGTTACAGAAGGTATTTGACAATATGAAGAGACATGTACAGACATGTCTTGAAGCCTGTGTGGACATTTCCAACACCTTTTGCAATGAATATTCTATTGGTACTTTCCAGATTGCTCAAAACAGCATCAGACCATAGCAGTAACTATTGTAACTAATTTAACTACTTTTTAAGCACATTTTTTTATGACAACATTTACATATTTTTTCAAATGTGTTATATATATAAAGTGTAGTGAGACTTTACGAACACCCTGTATGTGCTTGCAATAAAGCCACTGTTGTGTGGTTTCATTTGAACATGCTTCAATACAATAAACTATACAAGTGTCTAAAACAATATTAAAAGCAATGTACCCAAAAGTAATTACATGTTTTGAATACTTTATGTAACATTAAAAAGTAAACTAAATTTGTTTGCTACTCTTCATTTAATCTACATCAGCAGTGAACTATAGCTCATTTCAAAACATATGCCCAACTTCAAAACGCTATTACTCTCTAACCGTTTGTTAAATACTTTTGAAATTTTCCAAATGTTATTAGAATGCAAAAGACCCTTTAAATGTATATTTAACAAATATCTTGCAGCTGCAGTTTTCTTAAAGCGGCGATATTTCTTTGATGTTTGTCAAAATTGTAAATTGTGAAGCCCTAAAGAATAGAAATTACCGTAGTTGCTGGTCTACGATTAATTTTCACTAGGTAAAGGCGTGGCCGTAATGGGGAAATAACTGGATAAAACAAAACACCAGGAGAATTATTGTCTGCTCAGTTCGAGGACGGACGATAATAATATCAAGGTATACCTGTATGTCCAATTTTCATAGTTGTGTGGTCCTGAAAAGGACCGTTTGTTGAAATAATTTAAGGTAATATAGGGGCCAACATTGTGGGGGCTATATACTTTCATTCTGAATCAGACGAGTCTAAAAGATTAATAACTGTTTGGGGTTAAACATTCCACAAACCATCATTTTTCCAATATTCCTCTTCCTGTTTTAAGACGTGGTATTCACATTTAGCCCAGTAATCTTTGTCTATATTTAATAAAGCGAGATTAGCAAGAGTCTTTACATCGCATATTTTGAATGTTGTATTTTCATCTGCCACTTGTCCTTTTAATTTTGCCCAGATTAGTTCTATTGGATTTAAATGAGCATGGTAAGGTGGCAGCCTCAAACTTATATGACCGTGCTCTTGGATAATCTTATCTATTTGAAAAATCTTTGTCCTCTGTTTTTGCTTTACTAGAGATAGTAATTCAGGTTTTAAGTACATGTTATTAAATTGTATGTGCTCCTTTGTGAGCCATATCTTAATAGCATCTTTTGTACTGGATGACGTCGGGACTTTATCTTCAAGTGCAACAATGTTGTGGTACGCTGCATTGTCCATTATTAGGCAAGATGGTCGATCTAGTGCTGGGAGAACAGAATTTTCAATCCAATGTCTAAATATGTGACCATTCATCTCAGAGTGATAATCCCGATTGTCTATGGATTTTGAAAGAAAAATGAGCTCTGCATTCTGTATTAGTCCATGTTGTCGACTACCTGCATGAGCAATTATCAAGCGCTGTCCTTTGCTGCTAGGTATTAATCTCTTAATCTTTCCATCTGATGACTGCCATTCCCTTTGGTTAGTGTGGTGAGCATTGATCCATGTTTCATCCAAGTACACAATATCATAACCTTGCTTGCGCACCTCTTTAACTTCACGTAAGTACTTGCTTCTCATGACTACTATATGTGGCTTCTCACAGATGATGTTTCGTCCATTGGAATACTTTCTGAATGTAAAGCCTGCAGCTCTCACATTCCTCCATAATGTAGACTTTGATATTTCAATACTGTTGTTCTTTTTCAGCGATACTTTTAATTTTCTTATTGTAACAGTTTCATTCATACCCAACATTTTATGAATTTCACTTCTAATAAGTTCACTGTCGAAATTATCCAACATTTTTGCTCTTCCTTGTGATTTTGTATATTTGGAACATTGACGGTCACGTGCTTGAATCCAGCGATTAAATGACCGTTTAGATAAATCCAAAATGTGTCTTGTCCTATTCTCAGGGTTTTCTAAAGAATGAAATAATCTTCCTCATTTAGCCTCTTTGCAAAAATAGTCATACATTTTTATTGCGATGTTTTGTAAACTGCAGAATTTCATTTTAAGACTCATGATAAATGTTATTGTTCCACGTTACGCAGCTGAATTAACGGAAATGGAACACACAATGTCTCGTGTTTACTACAAGTGTCTAATTGTGTCAGAGAACTCACGCGGAAAGCGTGCAAAATCGTAAATTTGAGCGTGTATGGATTTGTAGTCGCTATTTTTAACTTAAATACTGTAAACACTAAGTTTTGACTACATCAATGGGTCGTTATAAATTTATATAAATCAAATAAGCAATAATAATAACCAAATGTTTGTTTTTAATTAAATTAATTCCCTGTTGGGTTCTAATCATTATAACTATACATGCAAATTTTGAAAAAATTACAAAAAGCGGTTTAAAAGATATTGATTTTTAAAGTTGGGCACGACTTATGAAACAAGCTATAGTTGCCCTTTAACACCCCATGCCCTCATAGAAAGCTGCATGTTGCCCTCAACTGTTCTATTGGTGAAACTAAATTTATGAAAATGTAATATTTCCTAGAAACATTTTCTAAAATCAATATTTCTCTTCATTTGACATTTGATTATACAAAAAGGATGTGACTAAAGCACAAAAAGGTGTCTTATAGGGTAACAACAAAATATCTTCATATGTCTGTTTCAGTGGCTGGGCACCACAAGATAATCCATTCTCTGACACACATTTTTTCTTCAGATGTGGTGGTTTATTTACTAGACTTAGACTGAAGCTACAGTGTGTACACTAATGTTTGTCGTTGTTTAAAAATGTATATCTCAGCATTGGTGAAATAAAAATTGTTGAAAATACATATTTATATTATCGTCAACCTTATGTCACAATTTTGTCCCCTCCTGTCAGGTAATTAGGAAAGATTTTTTTTCTTCAAAATATAGAAATATATTGTAATTCTCGCTTGGTTACTATATACAAGTATTACAGACCATGTTGTAGCAACTACCAGACCATTCAAAGCCAACCCTGCTTCTAGATGTGGCAACCAGTTATATTTGGTTATGGAAGGCCCCGGTATCACTGCAAACGAATTAAAATCCATAATTGCTCAACTGCCCGTGGCAGTATAATCATCCGAATTAATATTTCATTTCCCAAACAAAGAAAGGTAACTGTAGTCACTATCGTAGCAGTCTCAGCACATGCCAAATGACATAAGGCGAAACCGCGCAGAAAGTGAATACAGCCAACTGTTTCCTGCCATATGATATCAGCATTCCTTATAAACAATTGGAATATTGAAACATGATCAAAACGGATGAGACACACAGCTTACGGTGTGCACAGAGCACTTAACTCAGTAGCTCCTGCAACATGCAGGACTTGGAATATGAGGAAACTGCAACAAGGAACACTTTTTATGCATAGCCTTCAATTGTTCCCGCCGCCTATTCCCACATACCGGAAGTTCACGTCCTGCCAGTTATATGTGTTGGTTAACTAAACCACATACAGTAATGGACACATAATGTTTACTTACTCTGAGCTGAAACAGCATATCTGGCGAAAAGTAAAAAAAAAAAATGTAGTTGCTCTGAGTTGAAAAACAATAGTGTGAAGGTAAAAGAAAGAATGGTGATCAATGAAGTAGGGTGATGACACAATATTTTTCAAAGGAAGGTTTATCACAAAATGATTATTACTTTTGTTCCCTGGGCATTTATCAATGAAAACAATCTTTCAATTATTGTATTGCTACATGAAATAGTGAAATACAATCAAATATATTATTTTATGGGAGCCATGATAGCTCAGTGGTTAGTGAACTGGACTACAAAGAACAAGAGGTCGGGTTCCATCATGATCGACGGCTTCCGGGTTCACCCAGCCTTAAATGGGTACCGGATTTTATTCTGGGAAAGTAAAGCGACATGGGCGTAATACCGACCACATTATCCCAAAAAGCATGTGCCGAAGGTCTGAAAAACTTGTGGTCACTAACACCATATTCCATATACGCCACTTGGCGTGATGGAACTTTTTACTTTATATTACTTTATGTAATATGTATGCACAGTTCATAAATCAGTGGCTCTGGTGATAAGAAATTATATGAAATGTTAAAACTACATGAACAATATTTGTCCAATGTACAATATTTTTTTTATATTACACATTATCAATGAAAAGCTGCTTTAAACTTCTCCTCTGTGCTTTTCATTGCCAACATGGCTTTCAAGATTGCCAGCATCTTTATTTTCAGTTTTCACTGTAACAATCACAAACATTGCAACTCATCTCACTGTCATTACTACAATCCTTAAACAATGACATTTTTATCTTAATTTGTCTGAAAATTAACATTTTTGTTTTCTTATTTCACCAATTTTAGAAGTTGAAGATGACATATTCTGTGAAAAAGTTATATCACAAATAAACTCATCTTATATCAGCAAGTGAAAATTGACCATAATCCCATTTGATAATTAAAAAGAACAACAATTATTAAATAATACATTTTTTTCTTGTACAATTACAATTAGCGCTCAATAGACAGAAAGTGTAGGAACTGGACTAAGCCAAGGAGTACATTGCGTTACTGTTACAAGTGATGACAGTGATTGGAGCACCATACACTTAGTTTTAAAAAAAGTATGTATTTGATATTATATAACCAGTATAACAGAAAAACATTCTTCACAATAGAAACAAGAGTTCTTAAATGTTATGTACAGCCAGTCTTAACATATGGATGTGAATCATGGACAATAGGACAACAGACAAGAAAATCACTGAAGTCTGTAGAAATGTGGTTTTACAGAAGAATGTTGAGAATACCATGGACAGCTAAGAAGAGTAATGAAAATGTTCTGAAAGAGGCCAAAGCAAGAAGAGAGCTAATTTCCAATATTAGGAAAAAACAATAATTATTTTTTGGCCATGTAATGAGAAGAGAACAGATGGAATATATTGTACCAACTGGGAAAATTTAGGGATGAATAGATAGAGGGAAGCAAAGAGAAAAGATACCAGACAGCTTAAGAGAATGGCTTGGCAGAAGGTCAACAAGCGAAATGATAAATAACTGTCGTGATTGAAAGTTGTGGAGAGACATGATCACCTACGCCAGCAGGCCAGGTACTTGATGATGATGATAACAGAAAATAAAACTAAAATGAAATGTTAACCCCCCTGCTCCAAAATTTAAATGACTATCAGACAGCAGACACAAGACAAAAGTAAACAATTTAGGGAACTGTATAACAAATTATAAATATCTGCATTTATAAGCGCATGGGTGATCATCCAACCAAGAACACATTATTTTGACAGTAATTTACATTTGAAATGCTGGAATTTATCAAGACAGCCTGTGTGTGTTTCCTACCTGCAGAGCTATCAGCTATAGCATTCATTACGAAATCTAAATATTTTGACTAAGTTAGTATATGTTAGGTTGGTCCCCTGAATATGAATGATAATATTCCATTACTACAAAATTTAATAATGGCAAGTACAAAAGCAGATTGGAACAAAGACACATTTATTTATCATTATGTCTAACTGAAATGTTAGGCACCTTGGCAGCGCCTTAAGAGCGGCTAATCAGATTATTTTATGTTATACAAAATAATAAAAATTTAAAATTTCACTTTCAGGAAGCAAATTAAGTAAAATTAGAAAGAACTTGACTATCAATTTCTGAAATTTAATTTTAATCCTATTCTCATTCTGTGTAGTAGTCCATCCAAGTCTAAATAATGTTCTGTTAACATATTAATAATAAAATAGTATAAAAATATTTTAAATATATTATATCGGACTTGATCTTTTAATATTATTCATTATAAACTTTTAAAATATTTTTTTTTATTAAGATCTAAAATTATTTTAAATTTCCAACAGTACTATAATAAATATACTTCTCAGTTCTGGACACGACCAGGTCACTAGACTACATACAGCCTACAGGTCTGTGTAGTAACTGTAGTAAGTTAGTAACTAAAAATAGTCTAGACTAAGCCTCACTATAAACTAAGCTCTTAATATTGAAGTGAACGGTTGATTATGATATCTCTCCCTCTCTCTCTAGTCTCTACTCCACTTTGAATTTAGACTAAACAAACAGTAAACAGACTGACTTAGTACTTAGTCAGACTTAGTAGTGACTTCACGACTTACCGTCCATGATCTCGATTTATAAACTAAAACTTCTGTCCACCTGTACTAACTTAAATCACTGAAATGTTCTTCTTTAGATTATAAACTTTCAGGCTCGTAAGGTGAGGAGATTCTCAAGTCTGTTAACTGATTGTGAAACGTTCAGGTTTATTAATGGAGAGATGACCAATTATTCTATTTACTGGCGACTGTGACTAAACCTCACAACAGACGTGACGTCAGGGGCAATGCGGATATACACCTGCCATTAAAATATCAGAGTTGTCGCCCCATGCCTTGCATTATTTATAGTAAAATAAATATTCTGAGATATGCTACAGATATCAAATATCATCATCATCATCAGGTACCGTGCCTGCTGGGTAGGTGATCATGCCTCTCCACAACTTTCGATCTAGACAGTTATTTATCATTTCTGTTGTTGTTGACCTTCTGCCAAGCCATTCTCTGTGTAAGCTGCCAAATATATATAGCACGTTACACTGGTCACATACCCGAAGATCTACTAAGATCTATCTTTGTAGCCATACCGGAGAAGTCAGACGCCACTGATTGTGAAGACCATCGCACTATTAGTCTCACGAGCCATATGACGAAAATATTACTAAGAATCATCATGAGACGTGTAAGGAACAAAATAAAACCAAAAATAAGTGAGGAACAATGTGGATTTATGGAAGGAAAGGGCACTAATAATGCAGTATACATCTTAAGAACATTGATAGAACGATCTATAGAAGTAAAGAAAGATCTATACATGTGCTTTATAGACTATACAAAAGCATTTGACAAGTGTGCTCAGAAAAATCTCTCGCCACATTCTGGCGCCTTCGTCAGAGCATGAATGGCACAACACGACACAGAGGCATACCAGACTTTCAGAGCACAGGTCGAATATGGCACAAATCTGATGAGAGCAAAGGGAAGGCCCTGCTTGCCCGCTACATTGAGCAGACGGACCAAAGAAATGAGGCTGTAAGAATGAGGATACGGGGATCGCTGTCAAAATTGTGTAAGGATGTAGGGCTGGAAGAAGATCTCACAATCATAACCGATACCATTCGCATGGCCATTAAAAGGTCACACAACACTGCTCCTGGTCCAGATGGTGTTCGGTACGATGACATAGGCGATTTAGCTGACGACGACTTGACAAAACTAGCCAATGAGTTTAATGCCAGAATTCGGAGTGGCCAGATTAAGGAGGAGTGGCTACACAGCCACTTACTACCACTACCGAAGCCAAACAAGGACCATTCTCAGATCAGTGCCTACAGAATCATCACAATGCAGAACACTGCGGGCAAGCTGTTGGAGAAAATAGTTGCCCGAGTCCTTACCTGTCGCCTTGAACAGAAACGCGTATTCCCACCCACACTCGGAGGTTATAGGCTAGAGGTTATAACAAAGAGACATGGCTCAATGCGGCAGTATTTGCCTATGACGTATTCGAAGGCTTCCACAGACGAGAGGAGACATGTGCTGCTGCTATAGATCTGGAGGATGCATACAACAGGGTACCATTTGAATATCTCATGCATATGCTCCTCAAACTGGCGGTCCACCCCTTCCTCATTAGATGGATCGCCGCGGCACTGTTTCAGAGGAAGGTGATACTCAGATGTGGAAGTTGGTCTTCCGAGCCAATATCCATTTGTCCAGGGCTGCCACAAGGCTCACCATTGTCACCAGTTCTATTTAACGTGTACACAATAATGATCACGGATCAACAGCTGGTTGGGAGGGGAAGAACTATGACTTTTGCTGATGATATTCTGGTATATCGACAGGGAAGAGACAGACGGGGAATCGCCTCCACAATGCAAGACGAACTCGATCGCATTTCTTTCTGGTGTGGGGTTTCAGGTGCCTTGGTTAATCCTAATAAAGCATCAGTTTCATGCTTCTCCCTTAACAATCATATCGTTAATACGACCACACCGGTAGTACGAATGGGAGCTGATGAGGTGACCAGGGACAAGTTGATGACATACCTCGGAGTTAAGTTTGACTGCAGCCTATGTTTTCGGGACCACGTCAACCATGTGATAACAAAATCCCGCAAAGGATTAGCCGCCTTGAAGGTCATGGCAGCTGCCAACATCGAGCAGAGGCTACTTACTCTTCTGATCCAGGGATTAGTCCTCGCACCAATCGAATATGCCCTGGCCATTCTTACTGTCAGTACGACTCAAATTGATAGGCTGGAGAAAATACAAAATGAAGCCATGCGCATTATCCTGGGATGTACGTGGGACACTCCCTGTTTAGCAATGAGGTATCTTCTTGACTTTCCAACCATGGATGACAGAATCAAGATCTTGAGAGCACGAGCAAACCTGAAGATTAGTACAGATACAGAGCATCCATTGCACCACGTGCTCAACACAGTGAAAGGTGCCAGGCTAAAAAGAGGCAAATCATGGGTGGGCCGAGCAGAAGATGTCATCAAACAGGTCTGTGGGCTTACCAATATCAGCGTTGGTGAGAAGTGTATACCGGTGCTTACGTCATTCAAGGGGACTTTCTCGTGTATTGTCACACTCAACAGAAACAGTAGAGAACAGAACCCGGTCGTGGTTAATGCCGAGGTCAGCGGTCTCATCTGTGATAACACCGATGAGAAAGATGCAGTCATCTATACAGACGGATCTGTAATACGACACCAAAGAAGTGCATGCGCATTTACAGCACGCTCGGCAGGCAGAATAGTCAAACAAGACAGTGGTGCATACGTCATGACCACGAGTAGCATGACAATGGAGGCGATGGCAGTGACCAAGGCATTCAAATGGTTAGAGTCACAAGACTACACCCACGCATGTATACTGAGTGATTCGATGAGCATGATAAAAAAAGTGGAGGCGGGCTCTGTATACGCATGCAATGGGTAGAGTCGTTGCAGAAATCCAAAATACGTAAGGTCACCTTTGTCTATGTCCCTGGACATGCGGGAGTACGGGGAAATGAAAGAGCGGACAGGTTGGCTAGCTGCGCTGTCGTTGAGGACGGGCAATCAATGGATCGGGCGGACATCATCAATGCCCTCCGAGATGTGGGAAGAGCACAGGACTTCGACAAACACAGATCAACGTCACTTCTTCGGATGATGGAAATGGGAGTTAAGATGGGCACGGCCAGAAATGAGAAACTTAGTGGCCGTGTAAGAAGACTTATCAACCAACATAGAACTGGAGTCGTCAGTCGCTGGACACTGCGGGAATTGCTGAGGAGGGGATCTGAGCACCTATGGACATGTTCGGAGTGCAATGATGATAAACCGCAAATAACTCAATAACTCAATTTGACAAAGTAAAGCATGTGGAAATAATCAAGATGCTGGAGAAATTAAACATTGATGGCAAGGATCTGCGAATCATAAAAAAAATGTACTGGCAACAAACAGCAGCTATACGAATTAGCAACCAAACAAGACAATTCCAAATTATAAAACAAGGAGTTAGACAAGGCTGTGTTCTGTCCCTGGATTTGTTTTCACTTTACAGCGAACTTATTATGAGATCAATAGTAGACACAAAAGGAATTGAAGTCAACGGTCACAACATAAATAATTTGCGATATGCGGATGACAAAATCTTAATAGCAGAGACAGAGAATGAACTACAAGAAATGATAGGTATAATAGTAAAAGAAAACATCAAGAAAGGTCTCAGTCTTAAGTGTAAGAAAACAGAAGTAATTGTCATATCAAAGAAACAATCATCACCAGCATGCGGCATACAAATAAACAGGACAAATCTGAAACAAGTACAACGCATCAAATACTCGGGCACAATAATAGCATCAGATCGAAGATGCACCACAGAAATAAAAAGCAGAATAGCTCAGGCCAAAATAGCATTTCAGAAAATGAAAAATATCTTATCCAACAAATCTATGTCAATAGAAATGAGAAAGAGAGTTCATCGGTGCTATATAGAACAATTCTGACCTATGGAAGCGAATCATGGGCAGTAGATAAACAATGAAAAGACGATTAGAGGCCACAGAGATGGGATTTCTCAGAAGAATGTTGAAAGCTCCCTGGACAGCTAAAAAGACCAATGAGGAAATTCTCAAAGTGGCAAACACAAAAACAAAAAGGGAACTCCTAAAAAACATCAGAAAGAAACAATCAACATTTTTCGGGCACATCATGAGAAGAGGAAAGTTGGAATACTTGGTTACAACTGGCAAAATACTAGGAAAGAGAGATCACGGACGACAAAGAAAGAAAATACTGGATAGCTTGGTATCAAGGCATGGAAGACAGTCAACAACAGAACTGATACGATGCACTGTAGATAGAACATTGTGGAAGGACATGATCGCCTACGCCAACCGGTATGGCACATGATAATGATGGTGATGATGTATGCAGGGCCGTGTGATTAGCTGCAGAAAACTAAGAAAATAAACATAAAATCGTATTGAGCAGCTAGACTAGACAGAAATGTTTAGAAAGACAAGGCAAGCTGCAAAGATTCGGCAAAAGCTTGTATCAAGTATATCAAACAAACTATACACATCACATTAAATACAAAATTCCGTGTCATAATGCACAACGCACATCGTCCACACCGCTTGTTCATTCTGACTCGGAATTTTGTGTTTAATGTGTAATTGTACATTAGTAGCCTCCGTCAGTCATAGTTGACTTTGGATTTTGCAGCGCCCCTAGAAATGCTCTTTTCTTTTCTTTTCTTTTCTTTTACCGTGTAGTCCATTTTTCTATGAATCTGTCTGTTTTTTTTTGTTTGAGTTGGAGCTTTAGAGTGTGTTTTCAAAGATTACGGTCTGCAGCGATTTCATCCTAAAAAAAAAAGTAAAGTACCCCCCGTCACGCCAAGTGGCGTATAGGGAAATATGGTGTTAGTGACCCTATATTTTTTACAGACCTTCAGCACATGATTTTTGGGGTAATGTGGTCGGTATTACGCCCGTGCTGCTTTACTTTCCCAGAAAAAATCCGGTACCCATTTAAGGCTGGGTGAACCCGGAGCCGTCGGTTGGGATCGAACCCTACCCCTTGTCCGTAGTAGTCCAGTTCACTAACCACTGAGCTATCGCGGCTCCCACTAATTTTCAGGGAATTAGTAAAACCCAGGTGTCCTCGCCAGGGTACGAACCCCGGCTGTTGCCGTGGTAAGCCAACCGCCTATCGATTGCGCTAACCGGACACCCGATTTCATCCTAAGCTGCAGGGTTTATGTTCATAGTTTTCGTTTCATGTGTACACAAGTTTACAAATCGAAGTTCTAGACGCCACCTAGTTCTTTTGCCATCTGCTAGTTGTCCATAGAGTTTATCTTCTGGTATGCTGCCATCTTTCATACGGTGTACGTGGCCAAGCCAGCGTAACCTACGTTGTTTGAGCTGCGTATAGATGTCCGGGAGGCCTGTGCGAGCGAGGACATTCACGTTTGTCACTTTGTCCTTCCACATGATACCAAAAATACGACGCAGTCCAATAAGGAATGCATTTAACCTTCCTTCTCTCCTGCTTATAAGTTGCCCAAGATTCGCTGTCATACAGAAGGATACTATTGATGACATTGTACACTGCGGCTTTTGTTTTAGTTCTTAGTTTGCTGTTTTCCCAAACGCGTCTAAAAAGACGGGCAAAAGTGGTAGCAGCTTTACCAATGCTGGTGTCGGCTTATGTAGCTAAAGATAGTTTGTCGTTGATAATGGACCCCATGTAGCTATACTGCTGCACGGCATCAAGTTTGTAGTTGTCGATAACAATTCCAGGTGTTGCTTCAACGTTCTGGCCAAGTATATTAATGTGTATAGTTTGTTTGATAGACCCGATGAAGGCTTTTGCCGAAACGGTGTCGTTTGTCGTGTCTATCTGTTGGAACCTTTTCCTAGAGATAACCAATGTAGTCTATATATATATATATATATATATATATATATATATATATATATATATATATATATATATATATATATATATATATATATATATATATATATATATATATATATATGTGTGTGTGTGTGTGTGTGTGTATTGCCTTTTTGCCTGATTGATAATTGTAGATAATTGGTTGAGGTGTCATGGCGGCTACGTCTTGATAGTTTTTTCTGACTCGCCTCTTGTTGACGTGTTTAAATGATTTACGCGCAAAGTCTTGTTGTGAAATAATGTGTTGCTATTCCCCGTTGTAGTTATGTTTACTTCTGGGTGGACTGTGAACGTTATCGATATTTCAGTGGCAAAATCTTTTATTCTTCTTTTGTCGGCGTGTTTACCTATCATCTATAGATCAACGTGTGTTCGAGGTTCGACAGGCAAACATATATTTTTACAACAAATGCCCCTAGTGGGAATGTCCATCCCGAATGTACAACGTCTGTGACGGTAGATGGGGCGGAAGAATCAGAAATGATCAACGGCCCAGAATGCGAAAACAGCAAAGTGCGTGCTACACAAGAGCTATATTAAGGACACGAAAGACGAATATGCCTGACTACCGTGCAAGAGATTGGAGACTCATCACGTACTATTCCAAAGAAAGCCACAGAGATAAATTGTAACTTATGTAAGCAATTTATACTGGGAGAAAATATAAAGTACAACAAAGAGGAATCTACACCCATTGCTATATATAAAAAAAAATAGGAGTAAGACATGGATGCATCCTATCACCAAGCTTGTTCAATCTATACACTGAGCACATCTCTAAGAAACATCACAGATCTACCAGGCCTAAACATTAATGGAAAGATAATCAACAACCTAAGATATGCTGATGATATTGTACTACTAGCAGAAAATCCTTAAGATCTACAATAATTACTTAATGAAATAATCATGACATGCCAAAAATATGGATTAGATATGAATATAAAAAAGACTAAAACTATGATCATAGTAAAGTAAGTAAAGTACCCCCGTCACACCAAGTGGCGTATAGGGAAATATGGTGTTAGTGACCCTATATTTTACAGACCTTCAGCACATGATTTTTGGGGTAATGTGGTTAGTATTACGCCCGTGCTGCTTTACTTTCCCAGAAAAAATCCGGTACCCATTTAAGGCTGGGTGAACCCGGAAGCCGTCGGTTGGGATCGAACCCTACCCCTTGTCCGTGGTAGTCCAGTTCACTAACCACTGAGCTATCGCGGCTCCATAAACTATGATCATAAACAAAGATAATATTCAAAACCTACAAGCGGATATCAAAGTTGAAGTAATAGACCTGGAGACAGTTCAGAACTACAATTACCTTGGACATACTATAACCAGTGATGGAAAATAAATGTAAAACTGAAATAAACAAAAGGATAGGAATGACAAAATGTAATTTTAATGTCATGAAAAATATACTAACAAAACAAATATTACCAGGGCTAAAACTAAGAAAAGCAAAACGTTAAATCTTCTCAACAATTCTGTATGGTGCAGAAACATGAACATTTGACATGAAAACAGAACAGAAAATTTAAGCCTTTGAAATGTGGATATATAGAAGAATAGGTAGAATTGGATGGAAAGAAAAGAAAACAAACGATGAAGTTTTACAACAACTAACAATGAAAAGAGAACTACTAAACACAATTAGAACAAGACAAATGAAATTTTTGGGGCATGTTAAAAGACACACAGCAGCCTACTAAAAGTAATCTTGGAAGGTAAAATACAAGGTAAAAGAAGCAGAGGCAGATCAAGACTAACATGGACGAGTAACATCAAAAGATGGACAAGTCAACCTATGAAAACCTGTACTATCAAAGCAAGAGACAGAGCAGAATGGCGCTCCATGTTAGCCAACCTTCTATTCAGAGATCGCACTCGATGATGATGATGATGATAATGGTAATGGTATTGGTAGACGAAAAGGAAAACAATTACGACACTAATTATGAAAAGGAAGTCTAACTTTACGGATTCATGTGGGAAGTTGAGAAGGGTTAGATTACCCAATAACATCAGGAAAAATAGAAGGTCAAAGGTAACAGATGGTGGAACTGGATTGTTTTATAGCGTAGCGTGGGGGGTGGGGTGGGGGTGGGGAAAAAAAGACAAAACAAAGGTGGACCTCTTGTACAGCGGACATGATCGAGCTGTTATGATATATTCAACGTCTCTTCGCATGGATGGATTATTTATTAATAAATATGTGGTTCTAAAAACCATTTAGGTTGTCACAATTTCTAGTAGGGACGCAATCTTTATTTCTTTTCTTCCTCATTTGCCTTTCGGCGTCGTGGAGAGACATGGTTCGCTGTTTCTTGCTCTTCTATTTGCTTCTTCTATTGTTATACCTCCGAGTGTTTCTAGAATTCCGTTTATCCATCTTTTTCTTGGTCGACCTATTGGTCTGGTGTTCTCGTATCATTTGTTGGTACTCGTTGTATTAGATTTAGCTCTTTATGTCTTATCACATGCCTGAACCACTTGATCTGTTGTCGCTTTATGTGTTCAATAGCTGGTTCCGTTCCTGGTCTTTTTCGTAACTTTTCATTTCTGATCTGGAGATGACGTCACGGGACGCACCAAGATGGACGCTTGTTTGCGTTCGAGCCATGATGTAAACAATATTAACTTTGCTTGTCCCCAACGGTTTGTCTCATTCTATTAGAGAACATCACGCTACCTGTTATCACAGCGAGTTGGCGGATTTTTAGAAATGTAATCAAGGGTTTGATAGTAAATGTTTGTACAGTTCGTTAACCATCGCTGTAGATCAAGTCTTTATTCTGCTGGCTTCGTTCGCGGTCTTGGAAGCTAATGACCTAACTTGTGCAGATGGTTGGTTTGAGGCAAATTGTACGTTACGACTCAGTTTGTGACAAAACTACAGGGACATGCCCAAACAATGACAGTTGTCAGCACGAATATTTCGGACCCCAGTGTCAGTACTTGGATCTCGTGTACAAATACGCCCAAAAATCTGAACCTACTTTCCTGTTTGATAACAACGACACCACATGTAATCCGGACACAAATTCTACATCAGTTGAGGCAACTCTCAATCAATCTTTGCCGTTCTCTTGGTTTAGGATTTATGTGAATGACTTAACAAATCCGGACAGTTTCACGGTAATACTAAATGGTTCTGCCTCATGTAACAATGAATCAAGGTTTGTAGTTAGTCAGCACGAGATTGATGTCTTTTTCTCTGGGGCTGGTCTGATCAACAAGTTACGGATTGAAGGGGCGATAGTTGCAAATATCTGCTCCATTTACATTGGCGGGGGTCGGAATGTGGCTCTCAAACAGAACACAAACCATACCGACACATTTAATGCTTGTTATACAGGAGACGGATGTGGACCAGAGGCCACAGTTAATGGCAAAACAAAGACCAATCTCTATGACAATGACTGCACACACACACACACACACAATTGAGAAGTGGAACCAATTCTGTTTACTGGTATCTGAACGTTACCACGCCCCATAAGATTCACACCATTCGAATCTATCATCGAGCTAGCATTATGACTCGGGTAAAGAATGCCACTCTAAAGGCTTTCTCTGACAGTAGCGGCGTAGTGTTCCAGTATAATGATATATCATACCCTAATATTTCTGTGAACATTATTGTAGTCACCACACAAACGCCAATGGCACACATTAAGATTGAGTTCTCACCGACCATTTCGTAGACCGACAGTGCACTGCCGGTGTGTGAGGTGCAAACATTTACAAACACCTATTGTCTGGACGGGCATTCTGGGTCGTTTTGTGAAGTGTGTAGTGGGTGTAGCAATGGCTGCAACGTCATCATCGGTACCTGTCACGGCAACTGTTCACATGGGATCTATGGACAGGACTGCTCCAGGTCTTGTCTCAGTGTCTGTCTTTTATGTGAGAAAAAATTCGTAAAATGCCTACAATGTAAACATCCTGGCTTTACCTGTAATGACACTTGTCCCGATGGTAATTTTGGGCTACAGTGCGAACAGACGTGTTCGGATGGCTGTGACATCATATGTAACCCGGAAAGTGCAGTCTGTATGTGCAAGGAAACGTTCTACGGGTCAGACTGCCCTCTCAAATCTCCGGACAACTGTTTGAACGGAACCTGTGAACAGTTAACCGGGGCCTGCGTCTCGTATGTCGATGATTCCCACGTTAAGAAGAGTCTGCCGACTACAACAAACCCAAGCATATGGATACCTTTCGCGATCGCTGCTCTTCTACCTCCTTTTCTGCTTCTCTTGAATTGAGCCATGGCTCAATTCTCAGTATATATCCGTGCTAGTCGTAGCTCATAGTGGGTGTCTGCGATAGCCATGGCTGATATCTTAGTGGGTGTATGTGCTGGCCATGGCTCATATCTTGGTGTGTGTCTGGGCTGGCCATGATTCATATCTTAGTGTGTGTTTCTGTGCTGGCCATGGTTCATATCTTTGTGTATATCCGTGCTAGCAATGGCTCATATCTTGGTGGGTGTCTGTGCTGGCCAGGGTTCATATCTTAGTGTATTTCCGTGCTAGTCATGGCTCATATCTTAATGTGTTTCTGTGCTAGACATGGTTCATATCTTGGTGTGTTTCCGTGAAGCCATGAAGCCATGGCTCATATCTTAATGTGTTTCTGTGCTAGCCATGGCTCATATCTTAGCTTGTGTGTGTGTGTGTGCTAGCCATGGCTCATATGTTGGTGTGTGTCATGTTAGTCATATCTCATATCTTGGTGTGTCCGTGTTAATCATGTCTCATATCTTTATGTGTGTCTGTATTTAGTCATATCTTAGTGTGTATCTGTGTTAGTCACGTGTCATATCTTTGTGTGTGCATGTCTGTGTTTGTCACATATCATATTCTTGTGTGTGCATGGTTATGTTAGTCACATCTCATATCTATGTGTGTGCATGTCTATGTTAGTCATATCTCATATCTTTGTGTGCATGTCTAAGTTAGGCATGTGTCATATCTTTGTGTGTGCATGTCTATGTCTATGCCAGTCATATCTCATATCTTCGTGTGCATGTCTATGTTAGTCATGTGTCATATCTTTGTGTGTGCATATCTATGTCAGTCATATCTCATATCTTTGTGTGCATGTCTATGTTAGGCATGTGTCATATCTTTGTGTGTGCATATCTATGTCAGTCATATCTCATATCTTTGTGTGCATGTCTATGTTAGGCATGTGTCATATCTTTGTGTGTGCATATCTATGTCAGTCATATCTCATATCTTTGTGTGCATGTCTATGTTAGTCATGTGTCATATCTTTGTGTGTGCATATCTATGTCAGTCATATCTCATATCTTTGTGTGCATGTCTATGTTAGGCATGTGTCATATCTTTGCGTGTATGTCTGTGTTAGTCATATCTCATATCTTGATGTGTGTCAGTGTTAGTCATGCCTCGTATCGATGTGTGCATGTCTGTGTTAGTCACATCTCATATCTTTGTGTGTGCATGTCTGTGTTAGTCACATCTCATATCTTTGTGTGTGCATGTCTGTGTTAGTCACCTCTAGTGACTCGGGCAGATGGTAAACCTGGGAGGGCCGACTATCTAAGGGCAGAATCCCCCTACAGAAAAGACAATCTGCTGCCTTTCGGGAAGATTGGGGACAATCAAAGGCTAAGGAAAGCAAACCTGAATAAAATGATGATTGAAATCGGATGCACTGGCGCAGAACACAGTGCGACGTTTTAACGGGTGTTCAATCCGAGTAGATCTGGCAGACTCTAATTGTGATGTTCTGTCTGTGGAGGCGATCAACACACTTAACCTGACAGCTGACTTCATGTGAGAGTCTGGAATCCTACTCTGATTGAGTCCTGATCGCAGAGAGAGAGAGAGAGAGAGATAGATAGATAGATAGATAGAGAGAGAGAGAGAGAGAGAGAGATATTTCTGATCTTGACTCTGAGGCTGTTTACTGTCATGTTTCTGACATACTCCATTTCTGTGGTGGTTATTTTTCTATTTTTTTTAGTCTAATGTCCATGTCTGGCATTAGTAGCACAACGTTAGGATAGAAGATAGTCTTATTAAAAAATCGCTTATCTTCTAACGTTGCTTCTTTATTGGACAGTAGTGGTGAAATCTGTCCAATAACTTGACAAGTTTTGTTACATCTTGAGTCTATTTCTGTTTGCTTGCAGTTGATGTATTTCATAATCGTTGTTCTGAAATAGCTCTTTTCTCGTCTTGTAATCTTTTCTTTCTCCTTCGGCAGCGACGAAGAGTTAGCTGAACGCATTAGTCAGTGACTCATAGCTGACTGCAGGTGTCATGGTAAGTGAACTGGAAGTGATAAAGATCATGCTCCAGATAATTAAAGTAGGTCAAGAAACTAATTAACCGTTCTGGCTAAATTGATAGGGATCAAATATGGAAGAAAAACCCGGTTTTCAAAAATGTGCCACTGATGTCGGATATATTGATTTGAAAAGTGCAAATCTCGAAGCTTGTTGTAAACTACTATTCAATGCAATGTACGTCCCATTTAATGATTAATAATAAAATAAACAATCGTTAAACCAATGTCAGAAACATTTACAGATCATGCCCTCCCTCCAGAGATTCATGTAGAAATATCTGCTTTTTCGTTCATTATATGCACTTAAAGAGCAGATTTCCGCGTGGATTAAAACGATCGTTGATCAATAAAGGAATTATTTATTGATTTGAATATTGATTGCAACATTAATCATTGATTTAATTCCAAGTATGGTCAAGATTTTTTCATAACCACTTTATTCTCATTATTCTTTTTTTTTTTTTATGTAAATCCTCAATTACAAATTCGGACTTCCGTCTCCAAGATGGCGGATCTAGTCCACGTCCTCTTTATCGCTGCAGAAAATGCACCCAGGGTCTGATTAATTTCGGATCTTCATTGCACTTTTCTGCGTTAAAGTCAAAATGATGATATGCTTGATACATCTGTGTCGCTAAAGCGAGGTCGTAGGTCGACAACAGTCTGTTTTAGACGAATCAAGTGTTGTGAGTGAGACATTCCACCGTCTAGACTCGATCATGTGACTTTACGTCACATTGGTGCTGTTCATGACCATTGTTGAAATTCTTTGACGCAAGTTATTTCCATGTTACACATTAATGTAAACTACTTCGTCAGCCGCAAATTTGTCTCTTTGGGGAATTTGCTTCGTGTTTTATTCGTCGTAGGCTGCTTACAATTGAGTAATCAGACAGAAATCTAAAGGGATCGAGATTATTTGTTCGGCGACATTGGTGTGTGCTACGTTATCGTAATGATTCCCTAAACCGGCCGTGCGCAAATCTTACGGTCTGCTGTTTGATGTGCGACGGGGAAAATTTAACGTCTGACTGTGTGTCTCTATGTTCGGAATTGGAGTTATCAACGATGGCCTAACATCATCAAGTGCTACGACGATCATTATTTTTAAGAGGACGTGACTTACCGGTATATGGGGATAGGCGGCGGGAACAGTTGGAGGCTGTGCATGAAAAGTGTTCCTAGTTGCAGTTTCCTCATATTACAAGTCGCATTAATCAAGCCTTGCAAACGTTGCCCAATCTGCTCTCTTATAGTTCCAGCGGGGAAGAGGTATTTGCAGCTTTTGTTTGTGAACAAGAGCAACTGAAAGTTTGACTGATCTATGGTCACTATCTCCAAGTTGGTTCCGCACTTTTTTGGTTATTTTGATAGATATGTCGCCAGTTGCAAATGCTAAGTCGGGAGTGGAAGTTGTTTTCCATCTTCTTGAGTAGAAGGTTAGGGGGTCCTCCCTAGAGTTTATGAGGAATAGGTTGTTGTCTATTTCCCATTCTTCCACTTCTTCACCTCGAACATTGGACTCTTTATCTTTCAGAGTGGCTGTTAAAGTCTCCTACTACCAGACACTTTGATGGTGTTATTTCTATTGACTCTATGTGGTATGATTTACATGGTTCTTGTTCTTCAGCGTTTGCCCGATGACTGCACCTCTTCATTCTTCTTCTTCTTCTATCCTTCCTTCATTGCCGTTGGCATCGAGGGGAGATACAATCTGCGATTCTTTGCTCGTCTGTTGGCCTCTTCTGGTGTTATCCCTCATAGTGACTCTAGTACTCCCCTCATCCATCTCTTTCTCGGTCTTCCTCTTAATCTGGCTTTTTTGTAGCGATTGTCTATGGCTTTTTGAGTCATTGTTAGTTCTTTTTGTCTTGTTATGTGACCGAACCAATTTATCTGTTGTTTCTTTATGTATTCGATGGCTGGTTCAATTTCGAGTTTCTTCCTCAGGACAGTGTTTCTCACTCTGTCCCTTAAGCTGTTTCCAGTCATTCTTCTGATATATTTCATTTCGGTGGTCGTTATCTTTCTTATTGTTCCAGAGTCCAGCGTCCAATTCTGGCACTGATAGCACAGAGTTGGTAGAAAAATGGTTTTGTATATTGCCCTTTTTGCTTCCGTAGTTATTGCTTTGTTTTTCAATAGTGTTGATACTTGGCCTATAACTCGGCATGCTTTGTTGCACCTTATATCTATCTCTGTCTCTTGGTTATTGTCTTGTGTTATCTGTATGATCGCGATTGTTCTCTTCACTTACAGCCCTTACAGCGATATTAAATTGACCTAGATGAATCGTCCATCTTGTGCTACAACAGGCTGCGATATTCTATGCTTTTCACCGCAGGAGATGCGATATTTTTATGTACTCTCTCTCTCTATCTCTCTTTTCTAAGTTTCAACTCCCTGTGGAGTAGAGGTCTTCAACAAATATTTTCCAAGTCATTCTATATCTTGCCATTCTTTTAAGATGTCTTCCAAATTATCTTCATCTCTGCTTCCACCTGTTTTCTCCATAATATTTTGATCTTCCTCTTTGTCTCTTCTCCAGGAGATTCCAAAAAGGGTTTATCGTGTTATACTATTAGTTGGCTTCCGCAGTGTGTCCTATCCAACGCCACCGTCTTTGTTGTATCTCTTTGTTCACTGGTATTTGACTGGTATTTTACCATAGTTTTACATTAGTGATTTTGTCCTGTCATTTCCACCCTGTTATTCCGCGCAAGCATCCATCAATGAAGGTCTGTATCTTCATGATGATTATTTTTGAGTACCAGGCAACATTTTCTCTCAGTTTTTTACTTGCTTGGCTTGGTTAGTTGGTCTGTTGGCTGGGTTGGTTGGTTTGTTGGCTAGGTCGGTTGGTTTGTTGACTGGGTTGGTTGGTCTGTTGGCTAGGTCGGTTCGTCTGTTGGCTGGGTTAGTTGGTCTGTAGGCTAGGTCGGTTTGTCTGTTGGCTAGGTCGGTTGGCTGGTTTGTTGGCTAGGTTGGTTGTCTGTTTCCAGAAGTACCACATGAAGGCGAGGCATGATCTTGATCAGCTGAAGTCGCTGACCCTAACACAATGAGCTATGAGTTGCTGACAACTTTTAACCCAGGTCTATTGGACGCTTTGACTCTCTATATCATTCTTTTAAAATATTCCCTTTAGATGAATCACAATGTCCGAACTTTATTAACAGAAGGAAGTAATTGTAATCTGTTTCACATGCTCACTTTATTGTATAAATGATAACAATTTATATCAGCTACAAGCATAAATTACAAATGTGTACATGTTTATTAACAACTTCTTCTCCTTCTTCCCTTCCTCTTTTTGTGTGTGTTGAGGTGATGGTTTTACTTGTTCTGCACAGATGCCATCGGGAGACAATTAGCAGTCTCCTCAAGTGTGGATCTTGTAACAAGTTGAAACATTTGCAGTAATTTTTTTTTTTTTTGGTACTGCCACAAAAAAAAAAAAAAACATAGATGACACCACGATAAAGAAGAATTAACAGAAGTACTGCAGTTGAGGGAGCCGCGATAGCTCAGTGGTTAGTGAATTGGACTACAAAGGACAAGAGGTAGGGTTCGATCCCAACCGACGGCTTCCGGGTTCACCCAGCCTTAAATAGGTACCGAATTTTTTTCTGGGAAAGTAAAGCGGCACGGGCGTAATACCGACCACATTACCCCAAAAAATCATGTGCTGAAGGTCTGTAAAATGTATGGTCACTAACACCATATTCCATATATATTGGCGTGACGGGGCTTTTTACTTTTACTTTTACAGTTGAAATAAATTTGGGAAAAAAAAACAACAAAGACATTATGAACAAACTAATAACATTCTAATATGCAGTGATATAAAAGTAGAAAGAGAGTAAGGCAACAGTTTTCAGATTATTACAATGAACACTGTAATTTTAGTGGATACATATTATGTTAGTTGTTTTAATGAGTATATAACCAGCATTGAGTTGACGAATACTTTCTTCGAATTCAATAATACGCGTATTGACGTCTAGAAGTGAAAGCAGAAGTTTTTTTTTAATCGTAACGGAACTTTTTGACTTTGTGTGTGTGTGTTGAAGAATGCATTTATTTTAGTTATAAATTGAATGTTCTTTTCTAGAGCTTTTGTAATTCTATTTTTAAAAATGTGCTTTCATATATCATATATTACAGACATCACTATATACTGTAATGGCATTTCAGTGTTCTGCCTGACAGAAATTACACGACGCGCCTGCCTCGGAACGTTTTGTCAGTCTATGATAACAAAAACAACAAAATGTGTTGTCAGTCTATGGGTACAAACAACAAAATGTGTTGTCAGTCTATGGGTACAAGCAACAAAATGTATTATTAGTCTATGGGTACAAACAACAAAATGTGTTGTCAGTCTATGGGTACAAACAACAAAATGTATTGTCAGTCTATGGGTACAAACAACAAAATGTGTTGTCAGTCTATGGGTACAAACAACAAAATGTGTTGTCAGTCTATGGGTACAAATAACAAAATGTGCTGTCAGTCTATGGGTACAGACAACAAAATGTGTTGTCAGTCTATGGGCACAAAAAACAAAATGTATTGTCAATCTATGGGTACACACAACAAATTGTGTTGTTAGTCTATGGGTACAAACAACAAAATGTGTTGTTAGTATATGGGTACAAACAACAAAATGTGTTGTCAGTCTATGGGTACAAACAACAAAATGTGTTGTTAGTCTATGGGTACAAACAACAAAATGTGTTGTTAGTCTATGGGTACAGACAACAAAATGTGTTGTTAGTCTATGGGTACAAACAACAAAATGTGTTGTTAGTCTATGGGTACAAACAACAAAATGTGTTGTCAGTCTATGGGTACAAACAACAAAATGTGATGTCAGTCTATGGGTACAAACAACAAAATGTGTTGTCAGTCTATGGGTACAAACAACAAAATGTATTGTCAGTCTATGGGTACAAACAACAAAATGTGTTGTCAGTCTATGGGCACAAACAACAAAATGTGTTGTCAGTCTATGGGTACAAACAACAAAATGTGTTGTCAGTCTATGGGTACAAATAACAAACTGTTTCGTGCAAGAATGACTTTGAGAAAACATGACTGTAAAGTTCGGTTGTAATATTTTCAGAAGAATAAAATCAAATTAAGTCCCAAATTGAGACTTTAGTACAAGTCATGAAGGTAGCTTAGCATGCCCAAGTGCTCTAACATCGGTCTCTTGTTTGAACAATCCAGACTGTTCTTTATAATTGGTTAAAAGCCATAAACCAGTTTTTCTGCCCCGTGTGCTAATGTGAAAATTGTTACGGCCATGTTTTAAGGGTGGGTAATTATGAATTCTGGCCGCTCCTGATATTATGAACTGATTAGCAATATCTGTGTTATTATTTCTTGTTGCGGGGTATTCATTTGCTGAATGGTCGTAAAGATTCCCTGCTGAGCCTTGATTTAGAGGGGCTCCTGGATCAAAAGTTTCCATTTGAGTGTTTGGAGACAAATGCGTGGTCTGTGATGCGTCCATCATTGCATTGCCAGGTTGGAAGGAACCATGACGTCTTGGTTCAAATGTGTTCATAGATTGTTCATTTTGCTGAGCTTCATTTTGTCTTCCATTCGGTAGCTGACCACTCCGAACTAAAGCATATGCTTCTCTTGGCTGCTGGTCCAGTCGGATGCCTTGAAACTGTTGAAATTCATGATTTGTCTGTGGGGTCTTTTCATGAAATGAAGGCAAGGTCTTGGCCCCAGCTTGGTTCTGAAGTTGACCTACTTGACCTGTACGGTCTGTTGGGTGGAACATTTGCATATTTTGAATATCTGTAGCGTCTTTTAATGAGACATCTTGTACGTTCATATCTGGTCGTTTATGGCTTCCAGCTTTTAAAGAGTGAATAGACTCCTGTGCTGAAGTTCGGGATGGTATTGCCTGTGATTGATTTACTAACATCTGTTCAACTTTATTTGGTGTTTGATAATTTGGTAAATTAATTTGCTCAAAATGTACCATAGACTCCATTCCTGGTAGAAACTGGTGTGCTTGAGAAGATGAACCAGGATTGGTTCCCAGAGCCGGTTCTATTTGTCCATATAGATCTGGATCAGGGGCTGAGAATGAGTATGGGTCTAACTTGGTTACTTGATCCTTGCTATTAAGTGAGCCGCCATTTTGTGCAGCGGAATTGCTTAAAAATCCCATGAAGCCTCCTAATTCAGTTGTCTGATGTAATGGATTTTTTTGAGTGGCTGAGTCAACAGCCGGACTAGGGGTAACAATACGTGGCTGGTTTTGGGGCATCTCAATGGCAGGCTGGACTGTAGGCTTGTTGAAAGAGATAGTGGGCGAAATGTTTTCATTGATTTGTTTAGAAGTTTGTTGTTTGCTTGTTTCATTTGGCAAGTCAGAATAGGGTTTCTCATTTCGATGATTTCCTGTTAGGTATCCTGTCAATAACTCTTGTTCCTTAGGGGTGAGGATAACATGACTTGTTAATTGACCACTCTGAAAACTGTGTTTTAGATGAGGTTCGTTTTCTGAACTGATGTTGTGTTGGGGAACATGAAAGGTAGATGCATCAGCAACATTTTGTGGTGGTATGACATTTTGTGAACTTTGAGGAGGTAGGAATGGGTCATCAATTGGAACTGGGGTATTGTAGTTAGACTGGGTATTAATTTGTAAATTATTTAGCGCTGTTGTATCTTGAATCTGTGGGATGAGCTTCTTGGGGAGAAAAGTTTGTGCTTCTTGTGGTATGGGTGTCACACCTTGGTGAGCTTCTTGTGTCAACGTTTGTATAGCTTGAGATTGTTTCTTGACATTGGCTGTGGCATTAAGAAGTGTTTTATGCAGTTTAAGCAGGCTTTGACTTAACGTTTTGAAATCTATCACTTGTTTAGGTTTCTTTGTTTTGAGTAATACAGATTGGTTGCTAGCAGTGGTAGGGTGAGGAGGTGAGGTATATTGTTGCACTGTTTCTGTGCTTTTTGTCTGTTCTTTTGTTTGATTTCCTTTCAGTTGCTGTTCTATTGATTCTTTTGTTGCTTGCACTTTGTCCTCAGAAACCTTGCAACGTCCTCTCAGAACCTGGTTAAAGATTAGAACAATATTTTAGATATTGAGAAATGGATAAGGTTGTGGAGAATAATGATTGAGATAAAGAAAGTTTACAGACCAAATTTTTTAAATTTATAAACTTAATTATTTGACAAATATATTTTAACATTTAATTTATGAATTTACCTGCACTAACGATTCCACCGTCAGCTCACTTGGTGACCCAACAACACGAACTGTTGCATGTTGGGAACGTGTACCAACATAGAGAACCCCACTGTACCCTGTGACCTCAAGCACCTCTCCAACTTTCTCTCCAGATGGGTCATGGATGCTGCGTAAAATCCTCCCAACTTCATCCAGTTCTACTGCCAGCCCTTTACTTCTGTACATAGATCGTATCTCGCTCATAGATTTGGTCTTTTAGGGAAAATAAAAATGAATTTAAATGCTACATTAGTTCATAATTGATAAAGTTGTAACTGAGCAATGTTTGTGTAGTGATTAACAAAAGCCTCAAATGCAGAATAATACACAGAGATAATTGTTTCATTGTGTACATCAGTTGTAGTTAGTTTATGATTTTACACATGTAGTGATGCCCTTTCTTTCTTTCTTTCTTTCTTTCTTTCTTTCTTTCTTTCTTTCTTTCTTTCTTTCTTTCTTTCTTTCTTTCTTTCTTTCTTTCTTTCTTTCTTTCTTTCTTTCTTTCTTTCTTTCTTTCTTTCTTTCTTTCTTTCTTTCTTCCTTTCTTCTTTCTTTCTTCTTCCTTTCTTTCTTTCTTTCTTTCTGAAGCAAGGCATTTTTGAGTACCGTTTTGTCTTTCTTCCTCTATCCTTACTTGCTAGACTAGACTTGATAGTTTGTTTCCAGAAGCATCGATGGAAGATGGAGCAGGGTCTCGATCAGGTCAGTTGCTCTCCGATCAGGCCAACTGTGGGCCGCTGATCGCTCTCAGCTCTGTTGTTGTCCGATCCTGGCCAGCTGTGGGTCGCTGATCGCTCTCAGCTCTGTTGTTGTCCGATCCTGGCCAGCTGTAGGTCGTTGATCGCTCTCAGCTCTGTTGTTGTCCGATTCTGGCCAGCTGTGGGTCGCTGACCGTTCTCAGCTCTGTTGTTCTCTGATCTTGGCCAACTGTGGGTCGCTGACCGTTCTCAGCTCTGTTGTTCTCTGATCTTGGCCAACTGTGGGTCGCTGACAGCTCTCAGCTCTGTTATTCTCCGATCCTGGCCAGCTGTGGGTCGCTGACCGTTGTCAGCTCTGTTGTTCTCTGATCTTGGCCAACTGTGGGTCGCTGACCGTTCTCAGCTCTGTTGTTCTCTGATCTTGGCCAACTGTGGGTTGCTGACCGTTCTCATCTCTGTTGTTCTCTGATCTTGGCCAACTGTGGGTCGCTGACCGCTCTCAGTTCTGGTGTTCTCCGATCCTGGCCAGAGATCCGAATTCCTATGGAAACGTCAGTTTATTTTCTTTTTCAGGGACTCTTAGAACACATTTAGACTATTTGCGGAGACAATAATAAAGGAGACAGGGGTGTCAACTTACTACTGCCATGAAATTCCTAGATGCAGACGTGCTGGAATATTGATCCAGAAAAGATGTTTCCCCTCTATATCTGGGATAGGACAATCCAACCCAGTAGGTTCCTTGTCCAGATTTACGGATGTGCTCCGGCATGCCGGGAAGGTTAATGTTGACATATGATCTCTGAAAAAACTTGGCTTTGCTCAGTTCAAGTCTAAATAAGGCAGAAAGAAGAGCTATTTTATTAATGCGGTTAATGTGTGGATTGTTGCAATGTCTAAAGTTGCTGAAAGCTTTTTCTTATTTTAAATTTTAGAGTAGTAATATGTGTCACATTAAAACATATTTTGACTATTTGTCTTAATTTTTTTTTTACAGTCACATGCTGTTTCACAGATCTATTTTCATAAAAGTTGCAGTGTAGTTTATTTATTACATTTTAGGGGAACTGGTTGGTCTAAGGCAAGACGTCCGCCTCGAGACGAAGAGTTTCTCTCTGCGGCAACCCCCCCTGGTCTCAGCAGCGAGGCCCGGCTTGGAAGTCAATTACTCATCGACGGAAAAAAATATGAGTACCTCCGAAGACGGAGTAATCTGCCCGTGTGGCGAGGGACCCCCGTACACACGGTTGCCAGGGAAAAACGGACTAACAAAATTCAGTTCCTAGTCTCTAGGAATTTCGTCAGAGATAAAGCTGTGGAACGCAAAAAAAAAAAAAAAAAAAAAAAAATTATTACACTTTAAAGTTGTTTTTTCTTTTTGTCAACCAAAATTCCAGACATAACAAGAAAAATAGGCACTACCAAAATAATTGTGTTAGACGCTTAACAGTAAGCAGACTGCGAGATACGATCAGAAATGAAGAATTGAGAAGAAAGCTAGAAGTAATTTCCGCCATTGAATACATAAAGAAACAACAGATAAAATGGTTTGGTCACACAAGACAGAACGATCAGAACACGGAGCTAATATATACGTCGCGAGAATACCAGACTGAAGAGCTGACCATGAAAAATATGGATTAAATATTAGAAACACTCTTCTTTTCTCCTTGCGTTCACACAATGACTAAAAAATATGTTGGTCTCTTGGTTAGTTCTGGTTCACCAATCCCGAGCTATCCTTCTTTATCACTCACCGTTAAAAGGGTTTAAGTGGATCCCAGACCGGGTCACAGAGTTCGCGCACTAGTGTGTGTGTGTGTGTGGGGGGGGGGGGTTGTTTCTTCTTGGAGATTCTCGATATTTCGAGAGGAGAATCTGAGCACCTATGGGTTCGTCCGGTGTGCCGTGATGATAGTCCTAACAAAACGTAACACAAGCGAGACAGTAAAAACCTTAAGTGTACCGAAAACCTCAACATGTGAACAGAAAACCTGCAACATCAAATACCATGAAAGTAAGAGACAAAGTGAAATAGCGTTCCCAAAAATTGATGTGGAGAGAAGCAGCACAGGATGATGATGATGATACATTCATGCACGAACATTCTCCTAGAATGCACAGCTAAGGGTAGGTTACCTCAAAATCCTGGCTCTGCTGGCCTCAGACACTAGCAAAGCCTGCTTATTGTATGTGATCTCTAGCCCAGTAGGATACGCTAGTCCTGACAATATCTCTTTGGACTGTCCATTTATTGGGCTAAAGCCAATCAACCTGAACGACTCGGGCAAAAGATGAAAGTTAACTTTATTTTTCACACCAACCAACATATTTTTTTTAAAGTTAACATTATCTAAACATTAAAATTGACACGCTAATGCTAAATGGCAGTTACATATTCAGGACTGTAAGTAACATTATATTAACATTTAAACGTAATATTTACAGACACAATGTTCAAACGTTTACTGTGTTTATGTTCGCCAGCTTTCACCTCTGGCGAAGTTCCTAGAGATTAGGAACTGAATAATGCGTGTTAATCCGTTTTTTTTCCCTGACAACTGTATGCACAAGGGTCCCTCGCCGCACAGGCAGATAAAAAAATCGTCTTATCTCTCTTCTGCCGCACAGAGAAATCTTTAAAAAAAATCCCAACTAGTGCAGTTGGGATTTGAACTCACAACCTCTCTCTGTCTCGAGGCTGGTGTCTTGCCTCAAGACCAACCAGCCCCCCCCCCCCTTAACATTGTTTGTAAGTAAACATGCTAATTAATAATATTATCACCATCATCATCAGATCTCACCATCCTATCTCTCACCTCTCTGTCCACCTCTCCCTAACTTCATCATCCGACCTGTAGCTATAGATATTTGTGCCTCACCGTTTGTTGTCGTTGTCCCCGTATTATGAAGAAGGCCACAGGCCGAAACGTCAGTATTTTTATGTATTCTTTTTTTTAATGTCACCATACCTTGGAGTGTATACCATACCCCACTACTGGCTCCTTGCTACCAGCTTTACAGCAGCACTGCAATTAGTTGTCTGTTCCCTGCATTCACTACATCATCAAGATCATCAAGTACCAAGCCTGCTAGCGTAGGTGATCACGTCTCTCCGCAACTTTTGATCTCGACAGTTATTTATCATTTCTGTTGTTGACCTTCTGCCAAGCCATTCTCTTAAGCTGTCTGGTATTTTTTCTCTTTGCTTTCATCTATCTCTTCGTCCCTCAATTTTCCCAGTTGTTACAATATATTCCAGTTGTTCCCTTCTCATTACATGGTCAAAAAATGATGATCGTTTCTTCCTAATATTGGAAATTATCTCTCTTTTTGCTTTGACCTCTTTCAGAACATTTCCATTACTCTTCTTATCTGTTCATGGTATTCTCAACATTCTTCTGTAAAACCACATTTCTACAGACTCCATTGATTTTCTTGTCTGTTGTCCTATTGTCCATGATTCACATCCATATGTTAAGACTGGCTCTACATAACATTTAGCATTCACTACAGCCCGTCTGAAATAATCACCCAAACCAGATCTTCCACTTATGTTGTCTCCTTAATATCTGAAACCATCTTCTTCATGATGTTCCTTTAATGCGTCATCCAGGAACCCTGCCTTCCATTATTATTCACCCAACCCCCTGTGTCTTTTGACCTGGCTATAGTATTTTCATTTCCTCAAAAGAATATTGTTTATAAGCCAGTTCTTTTAAGATTTTTTTAAAAGCTGGCATGATTTCTTGGCATTCAGCAAACATTAACACTATACGAATGTTAATATTATTGATTTCTTTCATATAGTTCCAAAGGTAGTACGCTTACATAAACATTGCTGAATGAATACAACTTCAGAGATAGAAGACATTCTATTTCATAGATAGTAGTAATTAAACGTTCTGAAAGAGGCCAAAGCAAAAAGAGAGCTAATTTCTAATATCAGAAAGAAACAATCATCATTTTTTGGCCATGTTATGAAAAGGGAACAACTGGGAAATTTGAGGGACGAAGAGATTGAGGGAAGCAAAAGGAAAATATACCAGACAGCTTAAGAGAATGGCTTGACAGAAGGTCAAGAACAGACATGATACTAAACTAACTATCGAGATCGAAAGTTGTGGAGAGACATCATCACCTACGTCAGCAGGCATGGTACTTGATGATGATGAGTAATTAAACGAGATACACGTTCAGGGTGAATCAAAAGTAGGTGGAAAGGAAACGATAAGATTTATTTAGAGATTCCATATACGATTATATTGACTAATACAATTACATTTTGATAAACAATTATTACATCATTATGAGGTCTCTGAACTATCTGAAAAGAAAAAATTAAAGATGACCTTTAAATAAATTTAGTTATGCAATTTCGTATAACGCTAACACAATAACATAAATCTTACAATTTACTGACCATATCTACCTTTAGTTCACCCTATATATATATATATATATATATATATATATATATATATATACGTATATTCCGGGGGACTGGTTGGTCTCAAGGAAAGACGCCGGTCTTGAGGCGGAGAGCTTGAAGGTTCAAATCCCGGCTGGACCAGTTGTGATTTTTATTTATGATCTCTCTCTGCGACATCCACCCCTGGTCTCAGCAGTGAGGCCCGGCATGAAATGTCAATTACTCATCGGCGGAAAAAATATGAGTACCTCCGAGGTCGGAATAATCTGCCTGTACGGCGACGGACTCCTGTGCACACGGTTGCCATGGATAAACAGATTAACACAAAATTCAGTTCCTAGTATATAGGGACTTCA
Organism: Megaustenia siamemsis; assembly: GCA_032433765.1. NCBI lineage: Eukaryota > Metazoa > Mollusca > Gastropoda > Stylommatophora > Ariophantidae > Megaustenia > Megaustenia siamemsis. Next base: position 22,511,087 of record JAVIAB010000106.1, read on the forward strand.
CCAGAGGTGAAAGCGGGAAACGTAAAATATATATATTCAATTCCACATTCCATTGGCATTCATTTTGTTTCGTGGGTACTAGCTTATAGATAAAAGCTATTCTGTTTCTTATGTACTAGTTCAAAGATTGGAAACATTCTATTTCATTAGTGCAAATTCTGAGATTTCTTGGGGCGAAAAATGGAAATCTATTGGACACATATCGGGCCAAAATCGCATTTCAGAAAATGAAAAACGTCTTATGCAACAAATCTATGTCAATAGAAGTGAGAAAAAAAGTTTATCGGTGATATATAGCAAATTCTGATCTATGGAAGCGAACCATGGACAGTAGACAAACAGATGAAAACATGATTAGAGGCCACAGACATGGGATTTCTCAGAAGGATGTTGAAAGTTCACTGGACAGTTAAAAAGACCAATCCAGAAATTCTCAAAAAGGCCAACACAAAAAAAAAGATCTCATAAGAAACACCAGAAATAAACAATCAACATTTTTTGGGCACATAATGAGAAGAGGAAAGTTGGAATACTTGGTTACAACTGGAAAAATTCAGGGAAAGAGAGATTATGGACGGCAAAGAGAGAAAATACTGGATAGCTTGTTTCATGGCATGGAAAACAGTCAACAACAGAACTGATACGATGCACTGTAGATAGAACATTGTGGAAGGACATGATCGCCTACGCCAACCGGTATGGCACATGATAATGATGGTGATGATGTATGCAGGGCCGTGTGATTAGCTGCAGAAAACTAAGACAATAAACATAAAATCGTATTGAGCAGCTAGACAGAAGATTGTGGAAGAACATGATCAACTACGTCAACATATATGGCACATGATGATGATGATTGGACACACACTAATAAAACCTGATGCAAGCAATAGTAAGACAGGCACTGTCATGAAACCCTTTAGGATAGAGGAAGCCATGAATAGAATACGCTGAGAAGAGAAGTCATAGAAAACCTAAAAAATATTGACTTAGACTGGCGATAAGTAGAAAAATGTCCAAGAATATGGATGATTGGAGAGATCTTGTCGTGGCCAATACTCCAATAATGAGTCTAAAATGCTTTGATTAACCAAATTCAGATATTAAACCCCTCTGTTTCATTAACACTGTTTCAAAGGTACCTTCCATCAAGCCTTCCTTCAAAACGAATCCAGAACTCATGGTCATAGTCGAATCTCGGGCTGGAGTCGCTCATGATGATAGTGCCATCACTCATTATGACGAAATCGTTGAGGTAGACCGTGGCTCGACCATTGACCAATGTCCTAGAGTCGTACAGTTGTCTGATTACGCCTGATACGTGCAGAACACAATTTAATGTTAATATATATATAAATAAGATGGATATCATTATCAATTTGAGTTATTTGCGGGTCATCATTATCGCACTCCGAACTTGTCCATAGGTGCTCAGAACCCCTTCTCAGCATGTCCCGATGTGTTCATAGATTGACGACTCCATTTCTGTGTTGGTTGATAAGTCTTACACGCCCACTAAGTTTCTCGTTTCTGGCTGTGCCCATCTTAACTCCCATCTCGTTAATCCGAAGTCCATGTTAGTCTTGGTCTGCCTCTTTTACCTTGTATTTTCCCCTCCAGGATTACTTTCAGTAGGCTGTTGTGTCTTTTAACATGGCCCAAGAATCGCATTTGTCTTGTTTGAATTGTGTTTAGTAGTTCTCTTTTCATTTTTAGTTGTTTTAAGACTTCATCGTTTGTTTTCTTTTCCTTCCATACCTATTCTTCTATATATCCACATTTCAAAGCTTCAATTCTCTGTTCTGTTTTCATGTCTAATGTCCATGTTTCAGCACCATATAGGAATATTGAGAAAATGTAACATTTTGCTATTCTTAATTTTAGCCCTGGTGTTATTTGTTTTGATGTTAGTATGTTCTTCATGGCATTAAAATCACTTTTTGACATTCCTATTCTTTTGTTTATTTCAGTTGTACATTTTCCATCACTGGTTATAGTATATCCAAGGTAGTTGTAGCTCTGAACTGTCTCCAGGTCTATTCCTTTAATTTTGATATCCACTTGTAGGTTTTGAGTATTTCCTTTGTTTATGATCATAATTTTAGTCTTTTTGATATTCATATCTAGTCCATATTTTTTACTTGTCATGTTTATTTCATTAAGTAATTGTTGTAGATCTTTAGGATTTTCTGCTAGTAGTACAGTATCGTCAGCATACTTAGGTTATTGATTATCTTTCCATTAATTTGTAGGCCTGGCATCTCTATGATCTTTTTAAAGATTTGCTCAATGTATAGATTTAACAAGCTTGGTGATAGGATGCATCCCTGTCTTACTCCTCTTTTTATATCAATGGATGTAGAGTTCTCTTTGTTATATTATTGTATTATTGCTGTTTGTTCCCAGTATAGATTACATATTAGTCGTATGTCCATGTCATCTAGATGTATCTCTTTTAGGCATTCTATAAGTTGTTTGTGGTGTACTCTATCAAAAGCTTTGGTGTAGTCTATGAAGCAGGCATATATTGGTTTGTTTACTTCTGTGTACTTTTCGATTAATGTTCTCATGCAGAATATGGCTTCTTTTGTCCCGCTATTTTTCATAAATCCAAATTGCTGCTCATCTAATTCAGTATTGATTTTATTCTGAATCCTTCCTTGTACAACTTTTAGCAAGATTTTTGTAACATGGCTCATTAAGCTTATTGCTCTAAAGTCACTGCATTCAACTGCACCATTCTTTTTAGGCAATGCAATGAAAGTTGATGTTTTTAGTTCATTTGGTATGTATCCTGTATGGTATATGTCGTTGCAAATGTCTGTAATCACTTCAATGCCAAATCTTCTAGTGCCTGTATCATCTCTATCTGTATGCTGTCAGGTCCTGCTGCTTTTCCCTTGTTCATTGTTTTTATAGCTTTTTCCACCTCATATTTTAAGATTTTATAGCCTGATGTACATTTTATATCTGGTTTCTTGTCCCTTTGATCCTGAAATAGTTCTGTTATATATTCCTGCCATCTATCTATAATATCCTTATTGTCTGTTAGCATTTTTTCTTTTTGTCTGCAATGCATCCACCTTCTGTGACTGTTTTTATTTTTATTAGTCATTCTCTTTATTTCTGTGTGCATTCCTCTTAAGGACTGCACACACTTTCTTTTCATAGTTTCTATTTCTATACATTGTTGGCTGAGCCAGTCTTCTTTTGCCTTTTTGCACCTTTTGCGTATCTCATTATCTTTTTTATTGTATTGGGCAGTGTTCTTCGCTTGTCTCCTTTCTTCCATTTTTTCTAAGATGGTTTTAGTTATCCATTTTTGTTTTTTGTTCTTTTCTCTTTTGGGTAAGGTGTCGCAGGTTTCTTGTATGCTTTTCTTTATGCATTGCCATTTGGTTGTTACTTTTTCATCAGGATTTTCTCTTCTGTACTGCTCAATTCATTCTTCTAGCAGCTTTTGGTATGTGTTCTTTACTTGTATTTTATAGGTATCTTTAATATCTTTCCTGTCCATAGGCCGACGTCATACTTCAAGACTACCCAGCTACACAGTTCTTGGGTTCCTGAAAAAAAAAAATTATTCTTTGAAACTGCCTGGAATCTTTTCTCTCATTTTTCACTCTATCTTTCTTTCCCTCAGTTTTTCTAGTTCTAACAATATATGGACCGTGCTGACATTCTGAATAATCTCAACAACGCTGGACACAAAAAAAAATAATTAAAATAAAAATGACCCTGAATCCGCAGCCCTGAACTGACTTCGTGAATATCATGTCAAGGTGGGAGATGCCAGACGAGAACCTTACCCAGGAATTCAAAAGAAGACTTAACCATCACAACATCAGTGTCGTTAGTAAGGGGTAATTCAGAGGAGATATGATCACTTATGGACTTGTCCGATATGCAATATAGGATGACCTGTCGACTAACTAAACTAAATTATTAGAAAAAATGCCAGTTTCTTCTGTTCATCAAAATTTTCTGTTTAGTTTTAGGTCAAGTCACTCAAGCAGTGTCTGAGCTGAGATTGGTCAGTGAGCTATAGCTGATTTCCTGCTTCCGGATCAGCAAACAACAGAGCCGAGTTCGGTCAGCGACCCATAGCTGACTGCATGCTTCCGGATCAGCAAACAACAGAGCCGAGTTGGGTCATCGAGCTATGGCTGACTTGATGCTTCCGGATCAGCAAACAACAGAGCCGATCAAGACCTTGCTTCACCTCCCAGCTGTGCTCCTGGAGATAAACTATCCAGTCTGGCCTAGCAAGTAGGGATCGAAGGGTATAGGTAACCCGATGCTCAAAAATACCATGTTGAAACCGGATGTGTCGAACCGAAAGGCGCAAGTTAAACAAAAACTACATTTGCTTCATTTAAGGGTGGACGATGAAGAGGATTATCTATTCCTTAAATATTCCTCGAATGAAATATTCATCATAAAGAGAGAAATTGTTTATCAACGCTGGAGTTTTCTTTATTTTATTGTTTCCATTGTTATTGTTGTTATTATTATCTTATTGTTGGCAGTAATAAGAGACTCTTTATACAGAGCTTTTGCAGCAGGAGGCAATCCGATCTTCAGAATAAGGCACGATCGAGCACGTGTTTCAGCTTCTTAGTTTCTAAAAAATCTGGTGGGGGGAAAGGGAGGGGGGGCGCCTAGGTCTTGACTCTCATCATCGACCTCCTGCCGCATTAAACCTGAAAGCTAACACAACATTCAGCAGATAATAACTAAACCTGAAGGATAACATAACATTCAGCAGATAATAACTAAACTTGAAGGCTCACACAACATTCAGCAGATAATAACTAAACTTGAAGGATAACATAACATTCAGCAGATAATAACTAAACTTGAAGGCTCACACAACATTCAGCAGATAATAACTAAACTTGAAGGATAACATAACATTCAGCAGATAATAACTAAACTTGAAGGATTACACAACATTCAGCAGATAATAACTAAACTTGAAGGATTACACAACATTCAGCAGATAATAACTACGCTTGAAGGCTTACACAACATTCAGCAGACAATAACTAAACTTGAAGGTTCACACAACATTCAGCAGACAATAACAAAACTTGAAGGATTACACAACATTCAGCAGATAATAACTAAACTTGAAGGATTACATAACATTCAGCAGATAATAACTACGCTTGAAAGCTTACACAACATTCAGCAGACAATAACTAAACTTGAAGGTTCACACAACATTCAGCAGACAATAACTAAACCTTAAGGTTCACACAACATTCAGCAGACAATAATTAAACCTGAAGGTTTACACACTATTCAGCAGACAATAATTAAACCTGAAGGTTCACAAACCATTCAGCAGACAATAATTAAACCTGAAGGTTCATACAACATTCAGCAGACAATAACTAAACCTGAAGGTTCATACAACATTCAGCAGACAATAATTAAACCTGAAGGTTCATACAACATTCAGCAGACAATAACTAAACCTGAAGGTTCATACAACATTCAGCAGAAAATAATTAAACCTGAAGGTTCATACAACATTCAGCAGACAATAACTAAACCTGAAGGTTCATACAACATTCAGCAGACAATAATTAAACCTGAAGGTTCATACAACATTCAGCAGAAAATAATTAAACCTGAAGGTTCATACAACATTCAGCAGAAAATAATTAAACCTGAAGGTTCATACAACATTCAGCAGACAATAACTAAACCTGAAGGCTTACGAAACATTCAGCAGACAATAACTAAATCTGAAGGCTTACACAACATTCAGCAGACAATAACTAAATCTGAAGGCTCACGCAACATTCAGCAGATAATAACTAAATCTGAAGGTTTACACAACATTCAGCAGACAATAACTAAATCTGAAGGCTTACACAACATTAAGCAGACAATAACTAAATCTGAAGGCATACGAAACATTCAGCAGACAATAACTAAATCTGAAGGCTCACACAACATTCAGCAGACAATAACTAAATCTGAAGGCTTACGCAACATTCAGCAGACAATAACTAAATCTGAAGGCTCACACAACATTCAGCAGATAATGACTAAGATTTATGGGCAAAATAAAATATAACTACAGAAGATACGTATCTTTCTGATAGCAACATATGGTTGTGACACTTAAATAATTTTGCGAACATGAACGAAGAGAAAAAAAAAGGTTCATTATAATAAGTAACTGAATGGTTCTGCCTCATGTAACAATGTATCAAGGTTTGTAGTTAGTCCGCACGAGATTGATGCCTTCTGCCCTGGGGCTGGTCTGATCAACAAATTACGGATTGAAAGGGCGATAGTTGCAAATATCTGCTCCAACTACATTGGCGGGGGTCGGAAACTGGCTCTCAAACAGAACACAAACCAGACCGATTTAATGCACAAAACATTTGATGCTTGTTATACAGGAGACGGATGTGGACCAGAGGCCGCAGTTAATAGCAAAAGAAAGACCAATCTCTATGACAATGACTGCACACACACACAATGTAGAAGTGGAATCAATTCTGTTTACTGGTATCTGAACTTTGCAACGCCCCAGAAGACTCACATCATTCGAATCTATCATCGACCTAGCACTATGATTCGGATAAAGAATGCCACTCTAAAGGCTTTCTCTGTGTTTCTCAGTGGCGGAGTAGTGTTCCAGTATAATGATATATCCTACCCTAATTTATCTGTCAACACTATTGTAGTCAAAACACAAACGTCAATGACACACATTAAGATTGAGTTCTCACCGACCATTTCGCAGACCGACAGTGCACTGACGGTATGTGAGGTGCAAACATTTACAGACACCTATTGTCTCGACGAGCATTCTTGTCGTTTTGTGCAGTGTGTAGTGGGTGTAGTAAAGGCTGCAATGTCATCATCGGTACTTGTCACGGCTACTGTTCACATGAGATCTATGGACACGACTGTTCCGGGTCTTGTCTCAGTGTCTGTCCTTTATTTGAGGAAAAATCTGGAAAATGCCTACAATGTAAACATCTTGGCTATACCTGTAATGACACTTGTCCAGATGGTAATTTTGGGCTACAGTGCGAACATATGTGTTCTGATGGCTGTGACATCATATGTACTCTCAAATGTCCGGACAACTGTTTCAACGACACCTGTCAACAGTCAATCGGGAATCTGTACATGCAAGAGAACGTTCTATGCGTCAGACTGCACTCTCAAATCTCCGGACAACTGTTTAACGAAACCTGTGATTCCCACGTTCAGAAGAATCTGCCGACTACAACAAGCCCAAGCATATGGACACTTTAATGTGTTTCTGTGCTAGACATGGTTCATTTTTTGGTGTTTTTTAGTGAAGCCATGGCTCATATCTTGCTGTGTTTCTGTCCTAGCCATGGCTCATATCTTAGCTTGTGTGTGCTGGCCATGGCTCATATCTTGGTGTGTGTCATGTTAGTCATGTCTCATATCTCGGTGTGTCCGTGTTAATCATGTCTCATATCTTTATGTGTGTCTGTGTAGTCATATCTCATATCTTAGTGTGTACCAGTGTTAGTCATATGTCATATCTTTGTGTGTGCATGTCTGGGTTAGTGATATCTCATATCTTTGTGTGCATGTTTATGTTAGTCATGTCTCATATCTTTGTGTGTGCATGTCTGTGTTTGTCACATCTATTATCCTTGTGTGTGCATGGCTATGTTAGTCCCATCTCATATCTTTGTGTGTGCATATCTATGTTAGTCATATCTCTTATCTTTGTGTGCATGTCTATGTTAGGCATGTGTCATATCTTTGTGTGTGCATGTCAATGCCAGTTATATCTCATATCTTTATGTGCATGTTTATGTTAGTCATGTGTCATATATCTTGATGTGTGTCAGTGTTAGTCATGCCTCGTATCGCTGTGTGCATGTCTGCATTAGTCACACCTCATATCTTTGTGTGTGCGTGTATGTGTTAGTCACATCTCACATCTTTGTGTGTGTATGTCTGTGTTAGTCACATCTCACATCTTTGTGTGTCCGTGTCTGTATTAGTCACCTCTAGTGACTCGGGCAGATGGTGCTCGTAAACCTGGGAGGGCCTACCATCTAAGGGCAGAATCCCCCTACAGAAAAGATCATCTGCTGCCTTGCAGGAAGATTGGGGACAATCAAAGGCTAGGGAAAGCAAACCCGAATAAAATGCTGGCTGAAATCGGATGCACTGGGCCACTGGCGCAGAACACAGTGCAACGTATTAACGGGTGTTCAGTCAGAGTGGATCTGACAGACTCTAATTGTGATGTTCTGTCTGTGGGGGCGATCAACACACTTAGCCTGACAGCTGACTTCACATGAGAGTCTGGAATCCTTACTCTGATTGAGTCCTGAACGCAGAGAGAGAGAGAGAGAGAGATAAGTAAGTACTGCACAAATTGTTTGTAATATCTTGGTTAATGAAAATAGAAATGAAGATATTAAAAGTGCTGCACAGTGAAGAGAATAGGCTTACAAACAATATCTTATAGAGGAAATAAAAATATCACAGGCACATGGAACGGCATTGTGGCCGTGGAGGAAGGGAGGGGTGGGGGGAAGGGGGCAATATTGTGTGGTATGGTTCCGGAAAGACGAGGCAGGGTTGGATTGAAATGAAGGAAGTTTCAAGACATCCAAGACAGAGGAAGTGGGAGATATGGCTAGAGATAGATGCTTCTTCACACACGATGTGATGAGAACAGCGTTCCACAAAGGACACGCAACTAGATGATGATGATGTTACGAATGATGATCGGGATAAAAGGTGAGACTCGTGGATAATAACAGTGGCGGAGTTAGCAAGAAACAAATGTAACGTGTCACTTACCAGTTACTGGATGAACCTCAAATACGCCCCTGTATGCGTCCAGCACCATTAGCAGATTGTCCTTGACCAGGCGAATACTGACTAGGTGGCCACACTCCTGCAGGCTGCCTGTTTTTTTTTTTTTTTTAAATTGGCTCATGCATAATGAAAGTGAATTTGAAGATAGTTTCCAGGTGACGTATGGGACATAAGATAAGACTAAACATAGTAGTCAGTGGCGATGATGTTAATGAAATTATTGATAAATTAATACATTGTAAAATTGTATACCTTCAAGAACACTATAGACTTTTAACAGCACAGGCACTCAAGACAACATGAACATCGACATCATCTAGAGTGACACCGAGCACGTTCACACATAAAGTGCGTTTTCATTAAAAATATTGACGTTAACACTAAATTCCTCATAAGTATGAAGGCTTGGATGAAAGTTTCGTTTTCTTTCTTTCTGTTTACACTCAGCGACTAAAGGAACAGATTCGAAATCTTTGTCGTTCGCCCTTAACAATGACATGACGTGGGCGTAGATGCTCTATTATCTGGTTTGCAGTGAAGCTATGACATTCAAAAAAAGTAAAGTACCCCCGTCACACCAAGTGGCGTATATGGAATATGGTGTTAGTGACCATAAATTTTACAGACCTTCGGCACATGATTTTTGGGGTAATGTGGTCGGTATTACGGCCCGTGCCGCTTTACTTTCACAGAAAAAAATCCGGTAACCATTAAATGCTGGGTGAACCGGAAGCCGTCGGTGGTTTAGATTGAACCCTACCTCTTGTCCTTTGTAGTCCAGTTCACTAACCACTGAGCTATCGCGGCTCCTGAAGCTATGACATTTTCACCTTTATTTCCAAAACATCCGACATCAATTTGGCGTTTCTGAGTACCAGATTGCCTTCCATATCGATCTCTACTCACTTGTCCAGACTAGACTGTTTCGTCTGTTTATAGAGAAACCACAAAGAGGTGCGGTAGGGTCTAGCTACTTCAGGTTTACCGATCCTGACGCAAGCAGTCAGTTACGAGTCTCTAGCAGCTGTCAGCCATGATGTTGACATGCGCTTTCGCTCCCTCTCCCGACAACCTCAATTGATCTTCCTCGAACATCGAAGTCAGGTCGTCGGTCATTGCAGACCTGCGACGTTAGCTGGCTAGACTCTGTTGTCATAAGACTGCAGAATCAGTTAACGTGTTTGACACAAGATCGGTAAACTTTACTAATTATCTTCTTCTTCTACCTTTCAGCTCCCTGTGGAGCATAGGTCTTCAACAATCACTTTCCAAGTCGTTCTGTTTCTTGCCATTCTTTTAAGATCATTCCATCTATTCCCCATCACCTTCATCTCTGCTTCTATCTGTCTTCTCCAAGAATTCTTTGGTCTCCCTCTTTGTTTTTTCCCCTGGGGATTCAAAAAAGGGCCTGTTGTGAATACTCTCAGTTGGCTTCCGCAGTGTGTGTCCGATCCAGCGCCATCGTCTTCGCTGTAACTCTATATCCACTGGTATTTGACTGGTACATTTCCATAATTCTATGTTAGTGATTTTGTCCTACCATTTCCATCCTTTTATTCTGCGTAAACCTCCATTAATGAAAGTCTGTATCTTCATGATTATCATTTTAGTTGCTCACGATGTTTCACAGCTATATAAAAAGACTGACTTAACATTGGAGTTGACCATTTTTATTGTCGTATTTAACCTTATTTCTTTGGACTTCCAAGTGTTTCCCAGTGCAACAAATGCTAATTATCACTTCAAGATTAAAGGCGGTATAATACAGTGAAACGCTATAAAGACGAAGGCTATATTTTCAAACAAACCTAAAGTTTAAATACTGTTATTCTACTCTGATAGAATCTTGATCGTAGAGAGAGAGAGAGAGAGAGAGAGAGAGAGAGAGAGAGAGAGAGATAAATACTGTTATAGATAAAGAGACTAATAAGCATGAAGATACATTCATTCATCATCATCATGTGTCATACCGGTTGACGTAGACGATATGTCCTTCCGCAATTTTTGTCCACAGTGCATCGTTTCAATTATGTTGTTGACCATTTTCTGTGCCAGAACACCAAGGTATCTATACACAAAAATATTTAATAGCATTTTCTCTCTTTATCGTCCGCGATCTCTCTTTCCCTGTATTTTACCAATTGTAACAAAGTATTCCAACTTTCCTGTTCTCATGAAGTGCCCCCCTAAAAATTCCGATTGTTTCTTTCTGATGTTTTTTTTTTAATGGATGTGTGTGTGTGTGTGTTGGACTCTTGGAGACTCTTTGGCTTTTTTTTTTTTTTTTAGCTCTCTATGAAATTCTCAACATTCTTCTGTAATTCCATTTATGTTGCCTCTATTAGTCTTTTCATTTGTTTGTCTACTGTACATAATTCGCGTCCATAGGTCAGAATTGGCTAAATTCATGTATATTAGAAGGTTGATTTATATGGGGTTGTGAGTCATTATCATTCATCGTGAGGATAAATAATATCTAGAATGACAATAGCAACATTGATTTTTTCTGATTGAAATAATCATTGAATAACATTGGAACTGAACTGGGGAAGAGATTAATCAGCACACTTATCTTGCTTCTAACAAAATATTGATACGAAAAAATTAGCTTCCAATAACACCTCTAATTTATAATGAATAAATCTTATACTTTTTTGGTGGCGGTTTCGCTTATTACAAAGACTCCAGAGTGCATCATACAGGACTGAATCTCACTCAAGACAACTAGAACAAAAATATGGTCAACAGACGCACCGTTGCACTACAAATTTGGGAACCGTTGAAAACGTCACTATCTTGTTTACAACTCCAAATGGTCTAACTATCGAAAACAAACATAGCAATAGCTGATCACTGAAGATGTACAAGAGGAAGGAGAAGAAGAAAAAGAATGAGATAAAGAAGAGGAAAAATAAAGTATGCCGGGGTTTTTTTTTATATGGGGATGGAGAATAAAGACCGCATACCCAGCAGTGCAGTTGCTATGAGGTGTTCGGATCACAGTTTTTATTTCAACCTCGATAGAAAAAAGAAACAAGTCATCTTTTTTATTTTTATTTAACGCAACCGCGATTTCAACATATGCCCCCTTTGTAGATGGCCAAGTTTTTTTTATCAATTCAGCCAGCCGCCCGGATGAAAGAGATGGAAGTTAAGATCGGCACAGCCAGAACCGAGAATCTTAGTGGGCGTGTAAGAAGACTAATCAACCAACATAGAACTGGAGTCGTCAGTCGCTGGACACTTCGAGACTTATTGAGGAGGGGATCTGAGCACCTACGGACATGTTCGGAGTGCAATGATGATGACCCGACAATAGCTCAATAATAATTTAAATACCATCAACTAAAAAAAACAATGACATGACACGTACTAAGTGGCCATACACTAACAAGTTAGACGCCTTTTGGGGCATAGGCTAAGGTCTCTCCACCCCCGTCCTTATTCTTGAACATTTACTCTACTTCTCTCCAGTCCAGGCCCATGCTGTTGAGTGTTTCTATGGCTTCTCTCCTCCGTGTATTCATGGGCCTTTCTGGCTTTCTATTTCTCTGTGGGTTCCATGAAAGTACCTGTCTTGCATTCGTTTTCTTATTGTGTGCCCAATCCATTTTCATGTTCTATTTATAAGCTGCTGTCGCACGATTAGCACTTGCTTTGTTCTTTCCCAGATTTCTTCATTTATGATCTTGTCTTACCATCTGATGTTCAGAATTTTCTCACAAAAATTGTTTACAAATATTTGCATTTGTTATTTACCTGTTTTACTCAACGGACGATATGGCGGATATGCGTCAGGAACCATTGAGGTCCCGTCTGAAAAGTGTTCCTTATTGCAGTTTCCTCATATTCCAAGTCTGGCTTGCTGCTGGAGCTACTGAGTTTAGTGCTCTGAGTGTTTTTCACCCGAATCGTGTTTCGATATTTCGATTGCTTACAATAAATGATATCATATGACGAAGGATAGTTCAGCTGCGTTCAATTTCGGTGCCGCATGGTCTTATGTCTTGTGGCGTGTGCTGTAGCTGATATGATGGGGACTGCAGCTTCTTTTCTTTATTTGGATATTCGATGAGATGTTAATTCGGATGATTCAACTGAACTGGCACGGGTGTTAGAGCAATTATGTAATTTAATTCGTTTGCAGTGATACCGGGGCCTTCGACTAACCATAACCATTATTCAGCAACCATATATCTGATCCTTTCAAAAGGACTGTTTTTACATTTGTAGTAAATAGTCATTGTCAATATCAACACCAATGAAGTGTAACACTAACAGCATACAGCAAACACGCAACACTTACGACATCCTCTTGGCCTCAGGTTGGCTATGACGTTTGGTCTGCAAGGTGCCACATTCACAACCAGACCATTTGCAGTTGCAGCGTACATATCATCTGCCAAAAAACACGAACTATATATATATTGATATGATATATATGTATATATATATATATATATATATATATATATATATATATATATATAGGGTGTCTCTTTAATGACTGCATTTTTTGTTGTTGAAATAATTACGCACCTAAATTTTATCTATGTATGACGTAATAGTTCAAGCACCATTTACGTGTTCATTTAAACATCACTGCTACATGATAGATCTGGCTTACAATGGTGTTAACGATTGAAGAAAGAGTATTTATAGTGGAGCATGTGTTCCGTAACGGCGGCAAGTATTCGAATGGGGTTGTTGAACAATTTGTGAATAGATTTCCTGATACACCAGTGCCTCATCGAAATACTGTGAGTAATTTAATAATCAAATTTCAAAACACCGGTAGTGTACATGATGTTAGCCGTCCTGGTAGACCATCTGTTCTTGAAGTAACATCTCTCAACATCCAGGACAGCATTCTAATGAGCAAATCAATAAGAAAGCTGGCTCAACAAGTACACAAATCAAGCAGTACTGTTCATAGAGTTCTGAAAAAAAAATTAAAGTTACATCCGTACAAATTTTCCGTCGTTCCTCAATTAAAACAATTAGATCACCAATCCAGAATTAATTATTGTATGTGGTTTGAGAATTTTCTAGCCCAAGAAGGTGAGGAAATCCTTGATTTCACTTTCTTCACAGATGAAGCATGGTTCCATTTGTCTGGGTACGTGAATAGGCAGAATGATCGTCTTTGGAGTGATGAAAATCCACATGCATTGCACCCAGTGCCTCTCCACGATCAGAAAGTAGGAGTGTGGTGTGCAATGAGTCGTCAGCGGATAATCGGCCCAATTTTCTTCTATGACACAATAAATTCAGAAAGATACAGGATTAACATACTGGAGCGATTCGTAACCCAACTTTCTGAGCCAGAAATTGAAAAAGCTTGGTTTCAACAAGATGGCGCAACTGCTCACACTGCTGTAAAATCACTGGAATTTTTATATGAAATTTTTGCTAATCGTATAATCTCTCGCGGAATTTGGCCTGCACGGTCTCCTGATCTTACTCCCATGGACTACTATCTCTGGGGTGAACTGAAATGAAAAGTGTACGAAAACAATCCCCACACACTCGATGAGCTGCAGGTTTCATTCGCCAACAACATTAATAATGTTACACAGCCCATACTGCGTAAGGTTTTTGACAATATGAAAAAACGTATCAATATTTGCCAACTAAAACGTGGTGGATATTTCGAATACCTTTTGTGAATAGTGATGTTATATGTTTAACTTTACCGAAAAAGGAACAAGCTACAGCAGTACATGATGCGTGATTTACATAAATAAATTGGAACAACTAGATTTTCAAATAATGCACAGTCATAAAAGAAACACCCACCGATCTGGAAGACCTTCAATTTCACAAGGCCAAATTATGGAACTCCAAGACAGAATTACAATGAGTCCAAATGCATCTTTAAACCACTTGTCTCAACAGGTGCAAATATCTAAGAGTTCTGTTCACAAGGTTTTAAGAAGTGAACGTCCATAGTATCGTCCATACAAATTAACTGAAGTGTCTCAACTCCAAGAAAGAGATTATGAATCCCGTTTAAACTACTGCATGTGGTTTCAGAATTTTATTTATGAACATGGCGCTGCCATCCTTGACGTCACTTTTTTCACTGATGAGGCCTGGTTTCATTTATCCGGTTATGTGAACAGTCAGAACAATCGGCTGTGGAGCAGTGAAAACCCCCATGAATTTCATCAAGTGCCGCTTTACGATCAAAAAGTCGGAGTGTGGTGCGCTATAAGTCGTATGCGGATAATAGGACCTATATTTTTTAATGAAACAATAAATGCAGAACATTACCGTACTTTAATTCTGGAACCGTTCATAGCACACCATACAGAACGGGAAATTATGGAATCCTGGTTTCAGCAGGATGGGGCAACAACACACACAGCCACAACAACACTCAATTATTTAGAAAGCATATTTGCAAATCGCATTATTTCACGTGGAATCTGGCCTGCTTGTTCGCCAGATCTAACACCCCCAGATTATTATCTGTGGGGGGCATTGAAGGGGAAAGTTTATGAAAATAATCCGCAGACAATTAATGACCTAAAGACTGAAATAGTAGACAAGATTAAACAAATATCACCAGACATTATTCTGAAGGTTTTCGCAAATATGGAAAGACGAATCACGACATGTCTTGAGGCCCGTGGTGGACATTTTCAACATATGCTTTAGGCACTTTATTGTGTTAATACCAACATTACCCATTATAAACTCGCCGATAGCAGTCAAGTATATTTGAATATTTTACAATTTGTGTGGCGCATTAGTTAACCGCATTTCTGGTGACGTTTTCCTTCCGAGAGTAGAAATTCATTGCACTGCAACTTTAAAAACCCATGTACACAGGTCTTTCAAAGGCAGGCCAATTTTTTTTTTAATTTACAGAGTATTTATTATAACCACTGAAATAATAAGATAAGCAAAACAATCAAATAAATACAATAGTAAACACTAAGCAGGGCCATGAGTAGAGATGCAAAGTACATGTAAAATAAACATAAAATTGTATGGAGTAGCTAAACTAATAAAAAGACAAGACAAACTACGACGTTTCGGCAAAAGTCTTCATCGGGTAAACCAAATAAACTAAACAAATAAATCCAAGCCAGCAAACACAACTGAAAAAACTCCATTATCACTTTTCAAATTAGTCTCCCCCTCTAGTTCAATACACTTACGTCAGCACTTGACATTCACTACGACTTGGGGTACCGATCTGACACACTTTTCATAAGCTCAGCTCTTCATGACGCATGTGATGATGTGAAGCAGTAATGTCGCGTCTTTGACAGTGACGAGGTGGTTTTCCCAAATCACTTTCTACACGGCAGCAGAAGTTATCTTCCGTGACACTAATGACGCCGTTCTTGAATTTTTTCGATCCATTCATACACTTGTGTCCGACTCATACACTTGTGTCCGACACATACACTTGAGTCCGACTCATACACTTGTGTCCGACACATACACTTGAGTCCGACTCATACACTTGTGTCCGACTCATACACTTGTGTCCGACTCATATACTTGTGTCCGACTCATACACTTGTGTCCGACTCATACACTTGTGTCCGACTCATACACTTGTGTCCGACTCATATACTTGTGTCCGACTCATACACTTGTGTCCGACTCATATACTTGTGTCCGACTCATACACTTGTGTCCGACTCATACACTTGTGTCCGACTCATACACTTGTGTCCGACTCATATACTTGTGTCCGACTCATACACTTGTGTCCGACTCATACACTTGTGTCCGACTCATACACTTGTGTCCGACTCATACACTTGTGTCCGACTCATATACTTGTGTCCGACTCATACACTTGTGTCCGACTCATACACTTGTGTCCGACTCATACACGTGTGCCCGACCCATACACTAGTGTACGACTCATACACTTGTGCCCGACTCATACACTTGTGCCCGACTCATACACTTGTGCCCGACTCACACACACACTAGTGTCTGACTCACACACTAATCATCGTAATCAGTTCTCATCCGATGAGTGTCCACAAGTTAAACAGCTTTACTAAACAAACTTATCACAACACTTCTCAGTAACGACGTAGGTATATTTTTTTTTTTGCTGTTATTATGAATCCAGAAGCCTGTGAGCTGACGCCCTTCGGCCCAATGCCATGTAGTGATATATGCAGGTATTTCTGAGTTCCCTTGTAGTTCCGTACAGGGTTTCCTTTTATCAAGTCTTTGAGGAAGTAGAGTTGCTTTGGTGTCAGTGAGCTTTGGACAGTCAAAAAGGTGATGTTCTGCTGTTTCATGTGGGTGTTCACAGAGTGGACATGCTGGAGTTTGGTTTAGTTGTATTCTATTGATGTTGTTGTTCAATGGTACATGTCCGGTCATAAGATGGTGGTTTGGTCTCTTCTTTTTAAGTTGTTAATGTCATGGTGGTTTGGCATTGGCATGTATATAACAAGATCTCTCTCCCTGTTTTCTTCCATGGCCCATCAACTCAGCCAATATTCTCTACTGTTAGAGTTTATGATTTGTTTCCATGGCCCATCAACTCAGCCAATATTCTCTACTGTTAGAGTTTATGATTTGTTTCCATGGCCCATCCACTCAGCCAATATTCTCTACTGTTAGAGTTTATGATTTGTTTCCATGGCCCATCCACTCAGCCAATATTCTCTACTGTTAGAGTTTATGATTTGTTTGGATGTGGTTAATGAGATGTCGGTGTTAAATTGTCTCTGTCTAGATCCTCTCTGAGATAATGTATGTGCCTTATAATTTTCCTTGTGTGTTGGAGTGTCCTGGGATCCATCGCATCGCTAGCCTTATGTCATGTTTGTTAATGAGGTTATGTATGTCTATAGTGAGCTGTGTAAGTTCTAGTTTCTTTGTGTTACTTCCTACCGCCTGCAGTGCTGATTTGGAAACATCATGACGTAGGTAGAGAAAACGACATATAGAATAACTGTAAACATTTTACCACCAATAGAGACATAGCTGTGAGGGGAGCTAAACTGCCCAGTGTGAATTCGTTCGGCATTCAGAAGTATGTTGTTTGACGACAGATTGCCTCTATGTGCTGGTGGCGTTAACAGTCTGAAACAAAATGATATATGTGTGAATATTACTCCCATCTATACACTGCCTGTCACCGGGAATGAATACTTGTCATATCTCCATCTTCTCAGAGGTAAAAATCAATCAAATTCAGTCTGCTTCATTGACAGCTACTTCTCTTATATGAATCGTATAGATACACAAACAAAACGTGCAAGAAGGATTATAGTAAAATGGGACAGGTGACGCCAGTATAAGATTAACTTTACTTTCAAATTAACACAAAAGTCTTTCGTATACTGTACTCACAAAATTGTTACATTAACATCACATTAATTGTAAATCATTCACTTCATTTGTTTTGAATTACACTATGAAGTTGTTTTTTTTTTTAAATTAGAAAACACAATTAGTTAGAAGTTTGAAATCAATGATGTCATCAGCTTCACGCTTGTTTCCAGACTGATAAAATCATGAAAACCAACACAATATATCCGCAATGAAAGAGTTAACACCATCTAAATGTCCCAATAAATAAACATTAATGACTCCTCATGAGGTGCGCGTGGCCGTGCGGCTAAAACTTCTGTCCCGGTGGCTGAAAATATAAATATGGTGTTCGAAGCTCGCGGTAGATAGAAAGGATTTTTTCTATCGGGGGTGAAATAAAAATCCTGTCTCACACGTCGAGGCGACTGCTTGACCAAGCGGCCCTCTAGTTCTATCATCCTCCCCCCCACACCCCCACCCTCGACATACACCAACAATGGTACTATGTGTCGTAAAAATATTTTTTTTTTAAATGACTCCTCTGATACTTTTATTGTTTAGTGGACATCATCATCAATGAGTGCCGTCTCCGCATCGAAGGTTGGCTACCATGGAGCATCATTCCACTGTGTCTCTAACTTTGATTGTGCATGTTTTCATAGGTTGACTTGTCCATCTTTTGGTGCTGCTCGCCCATGTTGTCTTGATCTGCCTCTGTCCCTTTTACCTTGTATTTTCCCTTCCAATATTACTTTTATTAGGCTTTTGTGCCTTTTAACATGCCCCCAAAGTTTCATTTGTCTTGTTCTAATTGTGTTTGGTAGTTCTCTTTTCATTTTTAGTTGTTTTAAGACTTCATCGTTTGTTTTCTTTTCCTTCAATTCAATTCTACCTATTCTTCTATATATCCACATTTCAAAGGCTTCAATTTTCTGTTCTGGTTTCTGGTCTAATCTCCATGTTTCTGCACCATACAGGAATATTGAGAAGATGTAACATTTTGCTATTCTTAGTTTTAGTCCTGGTGTTATTTGTTGTGATGTTAGTATATTTGTCATGGCATTTAAATTACTTTTTGCCATACCTATACTTTTGTTTATTTAAGTTTTACATTTTCCATTACTGGTTATAGTGAGTACCAGGTATATGTAGCTATGAACTGTCTCCAGATGTATTCCTTCAATTTTGATATTTAATTGTAGGTCTTAAGAATTTTCTTTGTTTATGATCATAGTTTTAGTCTTTTTGATATTCATTTCTAGTCCATATTTTTTGCTTGTTATGTTTATCACATTAAGCAATTGTTGTAGATCTTTAGGATTTTATGCTAGTAGAACAGTATCATCAGCATATCTTAGGTCATTGATTATCTTTCCATTAATGTTTAGGCCTGGCATCTCTGTGATGTTTTTAAAGATTTGCTCAGTGTATAGATTGAACAAGCTTGGTGAGGGGATGCATCCTTGTCTTACTCCTCATTTTATATCAATGGTTGTAGAGTTCTCCTTGTTATATTTTATTACTGCTGTTTCAGTGGGCATGATATTAAAAAAAAAAAAAAACCGCTTTGCCGCGGCTCTTCATAACTAGTTATATGTGTTTTCGCTTTTATTCCTGAGATGTTAAGACTCAATTTTATTCTTCTGTTGTATTCGCCAAACGGTTATTTGTCTTCGTCAGCCCTGTTAGAAGGCGTTGAATGTGTGTGGATGTCACACTTTACTTTTTATTGACTTTAAAGTCAATCTTTCTATAACACATCGGGTTTAACCACGGATTTTCTTCATATGCCAGGTTTGTCTTTCTCTTTGATGCATACTCGCTTGACCAGACTAGTTAGTTTAGTTTAGTTTAGTTTAGTTTAGTTTAGTTTAGTTTAGTTTAGTTTAGTTTAGTTTAGTTTAGTTTAGTTTAGTTTAGTTTAGTTTAGTTTAGTTTAGTTTAGTTTAGTTTAGTTTGGTTTAGTTTAACAAGATACTCGTGAAGTCTTTTCGTGGCTGTGGATTCGGGGCCATTTTTTCAATTCGTTTTTTCGTCCGCCGTCCTTGAGGGCATTCAGAATGTCAATACGGTCCATTGATTTTTCCGCACTCAACATCAGCATAACTGGCAAGTCTGCCGGCACATTCATTAGCCGCGTGCCCTGGCACGAAAATGAAGCAGACACTTATTAGAAGTCTTCCCCAGACATTCTAATCACTGCCGTCTAGCACAGCCAGTTGTAGAATCCAGGGTTGCCATATTGGCTTCTTGGACGCCTAATTTAAGAAATCTGACCTTTTTCAGTACTGTTTAGCTTAAAATAAAAATTTTAATTTGTGCAACTCTGATTGAGCCACTGCTAGAATAGCAAGAGTGTCATTATGAGACAGACAACGAAATCATAACAAATAAACGTTTGAACAATGAACCAATCTGGCATTATACAAAAACACAAGAACAAAAAATTGAGATATTGTGGTCACTTCCAAAGAATGTCTAAAATGTCTTAACATTCGGGGCATACACCAAGTTAATAAGTTAATATAGACCACACGGAAAAACCAAGATAAAGATAATGGGATAACATTAAAGAAATATTGCAACAACACAAGTTGACTATTAAAGAAACCACAAGACAAGCCAGAGAAAGAAATCTCAAAATACTTCGCCATCGGAGAGGAGAGAAGAAAACACCAAATCTAGTATAACGATAGAAGGAATGATGATAATGACGACGATCATGATAATGACAGCATCTGCTCCTGTAAAGAAATACGTTGAAGTGACGATCAAGCTCAATAGTAAAATGAAGCCTATTGTTATAAATCTTTTTCTTCCTTTCTGACATTTATCCCATGACAACTAATGGAATAGATCTTCGTCATCCGCCCTTAAAATGACGTTTATGTAGGCGTACATACGTTGTATTGTGATTTACTTGTCCCTTTCGACCCAAAATATCCGACTTCAGCACAACATTTTTGAGCACCCGTTTGTCTTTCTTTTTCGATCTCTTCTTTCCCAAACAAGACTGGTTAGCTTGTTTCTAGAGGCACCGCGAAGGCATGGAGTAGGATCGGGATGGGACTGGTTTATGGATCTTGGCAGAAGCCATCAGCTCCTAAGAAACATCAGAAAGAAGCAATCGACATTTTTTCAGGCGCGTCATTAGAAGAGTAAAGTCAGAATACTTGGTTACAACTGGCAAAATAGAAGAAAAGATAGACCATGGACGACAAAGTGAGAAGATGATGATGACTCACTGACAGCTTCCAGCTCTGTCGCTCGCTGTCAGGCGCTTTGCTTTCACTATCTTTAAATGACAATAAAAATGAGAGAAGGAATAGCTATTTAAAAAAAAAAAAAAAAAAAAAAAAAACTATCCTTACGACACATAATACCATTGCTGGTGAATTTCGGAGGGAATGGGGGGGGGGGGGGGGGGCAATAGAACCAGAGGGATAAAGGCCGCTTGGTCAAAGCAGTCGACACGACGTGTGAGACTCAGGATTTTTATTTCATCCCCCGATAGAAAAAAAAAAAATCCTTTCTGTCTGCCGCGGGTTTCGAACACCGTACGCCGGCTTTTCAGCCAGCGAAACAGTAGATTTAGCCACACGACCACACGCACAGAGAAGGAAGAGTAAATGGAGGAAAGTACGAGACACTATCCGGAGTAGTATAAATATATGCCAGTTTTTGTGTGGACAGAATCACTTGAAAAGCACTTGATAATGGTTATAATTGTACATACCGGAAAGACACTGCATGAATTTCCTCCCCTTGTATGCTATTGTGTTTAACCGCGGACAAGAGCACCAGGAACATGCCGAATCTGTGTGGCAGTGCGGGACTTGTCCGCTGTGTTGCAAGGCCAGGTAGCATCATTTCTGATAAATAAAAACAATAAAATATAGGAACGTGTTGCTTGCTTGCGTTCTCCCGATGACTAAAGTTATAGACAGCTTCATCATCCGCCCTTTAAAACTCGTTAAGTGGCGAACTCATGATCTCTTTGTCTCGAGACCAGCTAGTCCTCCTAAGCTGAAAATAAAAGCAATCAATCTCGCTCCTGCTGTAACACACACACACAGCAGGTGATGTAACATACACAACAGGTACTGTAACACACACAACAGGTGCTGTAACATACACAACAGGTACTGTAACACACACATAACAGGTGCTGTAACACACACAACAGGTACTGTAACACACACACACAACAGGTACTGTAACATACACAACAGGTGCTGTAACATACACAACAGGTGCTGTAACACACACAACAGGTGCTGTAACACACACAACAGGTGCTGTAACACACACAACAGGTACTGTAACACACACACACACAACAGGTACTGTATAACACACACACAATAGGCGCTGTAACACACACAACAGGTGCTGTAACACGCACACACACACAACAGGCGCTGTAACACACACAACAGGTGCTGTAACTCACACACAACAGGTGATGTAACACACATGATGACACAGCAGGTGCTATAACACACCTACACACAATATGTGCTTTAACACACACTGCAGGTGCTATAACACACAACAGGTGATGTAACACACACTGCAGGTGCTGTGACACACACAACAGGTGCTGTAACACACACTGCAGGTGCTGTAACACACACACACACACAATATTTGCTGTAACACAACAGGTGATGTAAGAGCAGGTGCTTTAACACACACACACACAACAGGTGCTATAACGCACACAACATGTACTGTAACACACACACACACACACAACAGGTGCTGTAACACACACACAGAACAGCTGCTGCAGCACACACAACAAGTGCTGTAGCATACACAACATGTGTTATAACACACATAAGAGGTACTGTAACACACACAACAGGTGATGTAAAGTCCAAGGCAAACAAGGAACTGAAATGCAGATGTATATATGCCTGAGACGGAGCATCCCTTATTAAATCGATATTTATCCTTCCTTACATTCATTCATATAACCCGCGATAGCTCAGTGGTTAGTGAACTGGACTACATAGGACAAGAGGTCGGGGTTCCATCCTGATCGACTACCTCCGGTTCACCCAGTCTTAATGGGTAGTGAGATCTCATGTCTAACTATCTCTGGGTAGTGAGATCTCATGTCTAACTATCTCTGGGTAATGAGATCAGATGTTTGTTTAACCATCTCTGGGTAGTGAGATCTGATGTCTAACCATCTCTGGGTAGTGAGATCTCATGTCTAACTATCTCTGTGTAGTGAGGTCTGATGTCTAACCATCTCTAGGTAGTAAGACCTCATGCCTAACCATCTCTGGGTAGTGAAATCTCATGTCTAACCATCTCTAGGTAGTGAGATCTCATGTCTAACCATCTCTGGGTAGTGAGATCGCATGTCTAACCATCTCTAGGTAGTGAAATCTCATGTCTAACCATCTCTAGGTAGTGAGATCTCATGTCTAACCATCTCTAGGTAGTGAGATCTCATGTCTAACCATCTCTAGGTAGTGAGATCTCATGTCTAACCATCTCTGGGTAGTGAAATCTCATGTCTAACCATCTCTAGGTAGTGAAATCTCATGTCTAACCATCTCTAGGTAGTGAGATCTCATGTCTAACCATCTCTGGGTAGTGAGATCTCATGTCTAACCATCTCTAGGTAGTGAGATCTCATGTCTAACCATCTCTAGGTAGTAAGATCTCATGTCTAACCATCACTGGGTAGTGAGATCTCATGTCTAACCATCTCTAGGTAGTGAAATCTCATGTCTAACCATCTCTAGGTAGTGAGATCTCATGTCTAACCATCTCTGGGTAGTGAGATCTCATGTCTAACCATCTCTAGGTAGTGAGATCTCATGTCTAACCATCTCTAGGTAGTGAGATCTCATGTCTAACCATCTCTAGGTAGTAAGATCTCATGTCTAACCATCTCTGGGTAGTGAGATCTCATGTCTAACCATCTCTAGGTAGTGAAATCTCATGTCTAACCATCTCTAGGTAGTGAGATCTCATGTCTAACCATCTCTGGGTAGTGAGATCGCATGTTCAACCATCTCTAGGTAGTAAGATCTCATGTCTAACCATCTCTAGGTAGTAAGATCTCATGTCTAACCATCTCTGGGTAGTAAGACCTCATGTCTAACCATCTCTAGGTAGTGAGATCTCATGTCTAACCATCTCTAGGTAGTAAGATCTCATGTCTAACCATCTCTAGGTAGTAAGATCTCATGTCTAACCATCTCTAGGTAGTAAGATCTCATGTCTAACCATCTCTGGGTAGTAAGACCTCATGTCTAACCATCTCTAGGTAGTGAGATCTCATGTCTAAGCATCTCTAGGTAGTAAGATCTCATGTCTAACCATCTCTGGGTAGTAAGACCTCATGTCTAACCATCTCTAAGTAGTGAGATCGCATGTTCAACCATCTCTAGGTAGTGAGATCGCATGTTCAACCATCTCTGGGTAGTGAGATCTCATGTCTAACCATCTCTAGGTAGTGAGACCTCATGCCTAACCATCTCTGGGTAGTGAGACCTCATGTCTAACCATCTCTAGGTAGTAAGATCTCATGTCTAACCATCTCTAGGTAGTAAGATCTCATGTCTAACCATCTCTGTGTAGTAAGACCTCATGTCTAACCATCTCTAGGTAGTGAGATCTCATGTCTAACCATCTCTAGGTAGTAAGATCTCATGTCTAACCATCTCTAGGTAGTAAGATCTCATGTCTAACCATCTCTAGGTAGTAAGATCTCATGTCTAACCATCTCTGTGTAGTAAGACCTCATGTCTAACCATCTCTAGGTAGTGAGATCTCATGTCTAACCATCTCTAGGTAGTGAGATCTCATGTCTAACCATCTCTGGGTAGTAAGACCTCATGTCTAACCATCTCTAGGTAGTGAGATCGCATGTTCAACCATCTCTAGGTAGTGAGATCGCATGTTCAACCATCTCTGGGTAGTGAGATCTCATGTCTAACCATCTCTAGGTAGTGAGATCTCATGTCTAACCATCTCTGGGTGGTAAGATCTCATGTCTAACCATCTCTAGGTAGTGAGATCTCATGCCTAACCATCTCTGTGTAGTGAGATCTCATGTCTAACCATCTCTGGGTAGTGAGATCTCATGTCTAACCATCTCTAGGTAGTGAGATCTCATGCCTAACCATCTCTGTGTAGTGAGATCTCATGTCTAACCATATCTGGGTAGTGAGATCTCATGTCTAACCATCTCTAGGTAGTGAGATCTCATGTCTAACCATCTCTGGGCAGTGAGATCTCATGCCTAACCATCTCTGCGTAGTGAGATCTCATGTCTAACCATGTCTGGGTAGTGAGATCTCATGTCTAACCATCACTGGGTAGTGAGATCTCATGCCTAACCATCTCTGGGTAGTGAGATCTCATGTCTAACCATCACTGGGTAGTGAGATCTCATGCCTAACCATCACTGGGTAGTGAGATCTCATGTCTAACCATCACTGGGTAGTGAGATCTCATGCCTAACCATCACTGGGTAGTGAGATCTCATGCCTAACCATCACTGGGTAGTGAGATCTCATGCCTAACCATCACTGGGTAGTGAGATCTCATGTCTAACCATCACTGGGTAGTGAGATCTCATGTCTAACCATCTCTGGGTAGTGAGATCTCATGTCTAACCATCACTGGGTAGTGAGATCTCATGCCTAACCATCTCTGGGTAGTGAGATCTCATGTCTAACCATCACTGGGTAGTGAGATCTCATGCCTAACCATCTCAGATAACGGCAAGAAAAATAAGGAGATCCCGTGTGCATGCGGCCCACGTTCAAGAACCTTTGACGGTTGAACAATTTTGAAAAAAGGGTCGCTGCCACGACACAATGTGACAAAAACGCGTTCAAACTCTCAAGAAAAAAAGTATAGTATCTCTGAACTCGGAGAATATCTGCCTGTATGGCGAGGAACACCTGGGGACACGGTTGCAGGTACGAAAAATAGAAAACAAAAGTTTTATTCACGCAAAATTCAGTCGCTCAAGACTTCGCTAGAAAAATAAATCTGGCGCAAACAAAGTAAGAAACAAAGAAACAAACAACATACACATAGAAAAATTAGAAGAGGCAACAAAGATAGAGAGGATTTGAGAGTTTTGTTGATGGATTGTGCGTTAATAGATGGCTAAATAGAACACAACAGAATTTGCAATATGTGTACACAGGAATGGACATTTAAAGAGAATACAAATCACGTTCTGCGCTCAGTGTCTTTCCCCACACAACGTGTCGCTTAGTTAACCGTTGTCTCCCACGTTATGAAGAGTTCATCCTGCCTGTCACATTAAACAGCAACAGACGTCTGTTACGCAAGCCTCCTAGCACGAACTACTTTTTGCAGCCTAAGAACTCCACGTGACCAACTGCGCTTCAAGGATTCTAACACATTTTACATACAATGGCCCTTTGTTATATTTCTTTGTGCATTACATTGATGTTTACAGATTGCGTTTATATATTCTCCTTCCTAAACACATTTTTTTATCCAGCATCGAGGGGAGATAAATTGTTCAGTCGTTTGCTCTTCTATTAGCTTGTCCCGTTGTTAAGCTTCACCATGTTTCCATCGATCTATCTTTCTCATCGTTGGCCCTTGAGTCACGTATTCTCGCAACGTTTATTTATTAAAGACTAGTTGTGTTATATTTTGGCCTTTCTTTCTATTCATGTAGCCAAAACCATTTTGTCTGCTTCCTTACGTATTCCGGAATTATTCAGTAATTGCGGGAATTATTCCGAGATTTATTATCAGTTCTTCTTTTTTGATCTTATCTCTCAAGCGATGTCATATCATGCACGTAACAAACTTGATCGTAAGTAAAACTAAAGTACCCTCGTCACACCAAGTGGCGTATAGGGAATATGGTGTTAATGACCATACATTTTACAGACCTTCGGCACATGATGTTTGGGGTAATGTGGTCGATATTACGCCCGTGCCGCTTTACTTTCCCAGAAAAAAAATCCGGTACCCATTAAAGGCTGGGTGAACCCGGAAGGCGTCGGTTGGGATCGAACCCTACCTCTTATCCTTTGTAGTCAAGTTCACTAACCACTGAGCGGCTCCCTACACTTAATCGTGGTAGTAGTTATTGTTCTTGAGTCTGGAGACCAGGCCTGGCATTGTAGCGCAGTGTTGGGTTGAAGATTGTTTGGAATTTTGCTTACCTGTAACGAGATGCTTATCGTGTACTCTTAAAATGTGTCTAAATAGTTTCATTCACATCCGTAAATCTTTCTATGGATCAGGCATGAATATTAGAAGTCTAAACATGAAAAGTACGAATAGGAAAAACACATGATATACTTTAATAAATATAAATATTACAAACATAAATACGCATAAATATGAGAGGCATAAAAAAGCATTAATTTTAAATGTATACACATGTTGGCTATAAATGTTAGGCAAAAATATACATAAATATGATGGGCATAAATATTATAATCCTAAAGAGCGATAGCCATGATAGACATAGATAAGCATAAGTGCTCGTGTGATAACCATATATATGATAAACATAAACATCCCGGCCATTAACATATGGACTACAAATAGTAAAGTAAAGTAAAAGTAAAGTACCCCCGTCACGCCAAGTGGCGTATAGGAAATATGGTGTTAGTGACCCTGTATTTTACAGACCTTCAGCACATGATTTTTGGGGTAATGTGGTCGGTATTACGCCCGTGCTGCTTTAATTTCCCAGAAAAAAATATGGTACCCATTTAAGGCTGGGTGAACCCGGAAGCCGTCGGTCGGGATCGAACCCTACCCCTTGTCCTTTGTAGTCCAGTTCACTAACCACTGAGCTATCGCGGCTACTGGACTGCAAATAATAAGACAAAAAGAAGATTTTAAAATAAAAACGTTACGTTGTTATATTTTTTTACTGTGATAAAGGATGATTAAAAATGAGGTTTTTCTAGCTAGCTAGGACAGTAGAACTGGTCAAATGAGATAATTACTCTTTTTACTTTCTTGTTTATCCGTTTCAATGTTTCTTTTTAGTTTTATTATTTGTGTTTTGATTGTTTTGGGAATCGTGGAGAATAGGACGACAGACAAGAAAATCACTGGAGTCTGTAGAAATGTGGTTTTACAGAAGAATGTTGGGAATACAATGGACAGCTAAGAAGAGTAACGAAACCATTCTGAAAGAGGCCAAAGCAAAAAGAGAGCTGATTTCCAATATTAGGAAGAAACAATCATGATTTTTGACCATGTAATGAGAAGAGAACAACTGGAATATATTGTTACAGCTGGAAAAATTGAGGGACGAAGAGATAGAGGGAAGCAAAGAGAGAAAATATAACAGACAGATTAAGAGAATGACTTGGCAGAAGGTCAACAAGAGAAATGATAAATAACTGTTGAGATCGAAAGTTGTGGAGAGACATGATCACCTACGCCAGCAAACCCGGTACTTGATAATGATGATGATTTGATTGTTTCTGATTTTCGACGATGTTTATGTGTACAGTCACCACAGCAGGTCATCTTATAATAGGTCGTAACGTGGGCTTGTTTACCATCAGTGTAGTACTAATGTAGTAGTAGTTGTATCAGTAGTAATAGTGGTAGCAGTAGTAGAAGTAGTAGTAATAGTAGTAGCAGCAGCAGTAGTAGTAGTAATAGTAGTAGTAGTAGCAGCAGCAGCAGCAGAAGCAGCAGCAGCAGCAGCAGTAGTAGTAGTAGTAGTAATATTAGCCTCCGTCAGTCATAGTTGACTATGAGTACCTCCGAAGAAGGAGTTATCTGCCTGTGCTGGAAGGGACCACTATGTACACGGCTGCCATATAAAAATTGATTCTTCTTCTTTCCTTCCTCATCTGCCTTTCAGCGTCGAGGGGAGATATAATTTGCGGTCTTTACTCTTCTGTTCGCCTCTGCTGCTGTTATGTTTCCTAGTGCTTCTAATATTCCATCGACCCATCTTTTTTCGTGGTCGACCCTTGGGTCTGGTGTTCTTACAACGTTTGTTGAAGGCTCGTTGTGTTGTGTTTTGTTCTTTCTGCCTTGTCATGTGGCCAAATCATTTTATCTGTTGTTTCCTTATATATTCTATGGTGGGGGCTATTCCTAGCTTTTTTTCTCAGTTCTTCATTTTTGATCTTATCTCTCAGACATCTATTGTCTGGACGGGCATTCTTGGTCGTTTTGTACAGTGTGTGGTGGGAGTAGCAAAGGCTGCACCGTCATCATCGGTACGTGTCACGGCAACTGTTCACATGGGATCTATGGACACGACTGCTCCGGGTCTTGTCTTAGTGTCAGTTCTTTATGTGAGGAAAATCCAGAAAATGCCAACATTGCAAACACCCTGGCTATACCTGTGATGACACTTGTCCTGATGGTAATTTTGGGCTACAGTGCGAACAGACGTGTTCTGATGGCTGTGACATCATATGTAACACAGAAAGAGCAGACTGTACGCGCAAGGAAGCGTACTACGGCCAGACTGCACTCTCAAATGTCCTGACCACTGTTTCAACGACACCTGTGAACAGTCAGCCGGGATCTGTTCATGCAAGGGAACGTTCTACGGGTCAGACTGCACTCTCAAATATCCGTACAATTGTTTGGACGATATCTGTTAACAGTTCATGGGGACCGGCGTCTCGTATGTCGATGATTCCCACGTTAAGAAAAGTCTGCCGACTACAACAAACCCAAGCATATGGATACCTTAATGTGTACTGGATGATATTTTCTTTCTGTGCTGGACATGGTTCATTTCTTGGTGTATTTCATTGCTAGCCAAGGCTCATATCTTGGCTTGTGTGTGTGTGTGTGTGTGTGTGTGTGTGTGTGTGTGTGTGCTGGCCATGGCTCATATCTTGGTGTGTGTCATGTTAATCATGTCTCATATCTTTAAGTGTGTATGTGTTTAGTCATATCTCATATCTTAGTGTGTATCTGAGTTAGTCATATGTCATATCTTTGTTTTTGGGCTAGTGATATCTCATATCTCTGTGTGTATGTTTATGTTAGTCATATCTCATATCTTTGTGTGTGCATGTCTGTGTATGTCACATCTCATATCCTTGTGTTTGCACGGCTATGCTAGTCACATCTCATATCATTGTGTGTGCCTATCTATGTTGGTCATATCTCATATCTTTGTGTGCATGTCCATGTTAGACATGTGTAATTTCTTTGTGGGTGCATTCTATGTCAGTCATATCTCATATCTTTATGTGTATGTTTATGTTAGTCATGTGTCATATATCTTGATGTATGTCAGTGTTAGTCATGCCTCGTATCGCTATGTGCATGTATGTGTTTGTCACTTCTCATATCTTTGTGTGTGCATGTCTGTGTTAGTCACCTCTAGTGACTCGGGCAGATGGTGCTCGTAAACCTGGGAGGGCCGACCATCTAAGGGCAGAATCCCCCTACAGAAAAGATCACCTGCTGTCTTGCAGGAAGATTGGGGACAATCAAAGGCTAGGGAAAGCAAACCTGAATAAAATGCTGGCTGAAATCGGATGCACTGGGCCACTGGCGCAGAACACAGTGCAACGTTTTTAACGGGTGTTCAATCAGAGTGGATCTGGCAGACTCTAATTGTGATGTTCTGTTTGTAACACACCTAACCTGACAGCTGAGTTCATGTGAGGAGCTTGAATCCTACTCTGATTGGGTCCTGATCGCAGAGAGAGAGACTGTTTCCTGTCATGTCTAACACATTTCATCTCTGTAGAGGTTATTTTTCTTATTGTTATTGCATCTAGGGTCCAGGTCTGGCATTGATAGCACAACGTTGGGATGAAGATTATATTGTATAGTACTCGTTTTGCCGAAAAATTGATTGACACGCAAAATTCGTACTGGTCTAATAGTATCTCAAATTAAATATCTTCTCAATGAAGACTATACTTAGACTTTAAATTTGAGAACAGAATGGTTTTGCCACAGGCAGAGCATTCCCATATTTACCCAGTCCCCGTTCCAGCAATCAGCAAAGTATTTCCATCTCGATCGCTCACACTGATCCACTGAACACCTTCGGTGTAGTACTAATTTCCACCTTCGGTGGAAAAAGCGCGTTTTTCCCTTTATGCTGTTCTATTGAATGTGCAGCGTTCCGTATAAATGGCGGACAACTCAAAATGGATACTTCCGGATCACCATAAAGTCTGTCACGGGCAACATAATCTCCATGCACTCGAGCCAGGGTCGGGAGCCGCGATAGCTCCGCTGTTAGTGAACTTGACTGTAAAGGACAAGAGCTTGGGTTCGATCCTGATCGACGGCTTCCAGGTTCACCCAGCCTTATTTGGAACCGGATTTTTTCTTGGAAAGTAAAGCGGCACGCGCTTAATACCAACATTACCCCCAAAATCATGTGTCGAAGGTCTGTAAACATTATGGGCACTAACACCATATTCCCTATACGCCACTTGGCGTGACGGGGCTCTTTACTTTACTTATAACCATGATCGGGTTTAGACCTGGATTAAATAAGCTAAAGCTTAGGGCCCCGCAATCTGAGGGGTGGGGGTGTGGGGGGGGCTGAAATTTGTTTATATTGTAATATATGATAGAGACCCTATGTCGTTAACTTTTTAACTGGGGCCTCAAAATTTCATTTAACTTAGCTCGGCTTAGGGCCTCACAATATATAGGGGGAAGGGGGGGGGGCTAAAATCAGTTTATGTTATAATATATTATAGAGACTTTCTCGCATTAATTTTTTAACTGGGACCTCAAAGTTTCATTTAGTTTAGCTCGGCTTAGGGCCTCACCAAGTCAAGCCCAGCATATAACGTACAATGTTTCGCTGCTGCGTCAAAGCTGCTCCACGGAGGTCCTTTAATATATAACATCCGGGGATCCACGAAACATGGGCCGCGAAACACGTTGTAAATACACACACGTTTTCTGTCACACTTAATGGATGTCTACGGAAACAACTAGATCCCAAGATAGTTTTAAAGCTAAAAGAGGGAGGTTACTCCCATCAAACAAACTATGCGTGATATGTTTATTTCAAATTAAACACGTACAGAGTGGAGTGTGTGTGTGTATGCGCGCGCGAAAGAGAGAGAGAGAGAGAGTGAGTGAGAGAGAGAGAGAGAGAGATAGAACACAACAAGCAACTAACATTTATGTACATTTAAGCACATTTAAAACGTCAACTTTAAAGTACCGAACGTAATGGAGTCTTTATTATAAAACGCGTTTTTCCTGTGTATTAAAAGTGATATACACGGAAAGCACACAAAGTTGGAATAAGCTGCAATAAAGAAGACAGGTAGTGATGTTAAAAGTGACACACGGCGTTATAGAATAATGTAACGCACAAAGCGACACACACGACCAGGAGAGAAATAATTAATTTGTGTACTAAGTTAATAGTAGAAGTGTTTTTGCGACGACCGAAGCAACGTACAATGTGTAAAACATTCAGGTCACCATTAGGTTTTGGAGATGTCAAAGTAGAACAACACCGTCATTTCTCGTGATGTAATATGATGTTAATGTAAATATTTTGTTGGCCATTAGCTCATTTTTAGCTTTGTGGACAGCATTACATCGATGCTGTATTTTTATTTCCACGAGGAAAAAAAAAAGCCGGTACCCATTTCATTTTCTTTTCTGGCCTTCGTCCGATCACTACAAAAGGATTTGATTGACCTCTTATTCATTCATGGACCTAGACGTGTTGTGTTGAAATTTGCTGTAGAGCTGTGATGTTTATGTCTTTATGCCCTACACATCCGACTTCAGCAAGACATATTTGGGTGCAGGGTTCCCTTTCCCCTCCGATCCCTACTCGCTTGGCCAGACTAGACTGGTTAGTCTTGGTTGTTGATTATGGAAGGCCACGGTATCACTGCAAACGAATTAAAATCCATATTTGCTCAACCGCCTGTGCCAGCGTAATCATCCGAATTAATATCTCATCTCCCAAATAAAGAAAAAGTATATATAGTCCCCATCGTAGCAGACTCAGCACACGCCAAAAGACATAAGGCGAAACCGCGCAGAAAGTGGACACAGTCAACTGTTCCCTGTCATACGATATCATCATTCATCGTAAAGAATTGAAATATCGAAACATGATCAAAACGGATGAAACACACAGCTCACGTTGTGCACAGAGCACTTAACTCAGTAGCTCCTGCAACAAGCCGGACTTGGAATATGAGGAAACTGCAACAAGGAACACTTTTCATACATAGCCTTCA